>CAVNYN010282171.1:0-75031 GCA_963692815.1 Nyctanthes arbor-tristis
CCATGAATCCTAGTATAATCATTTAGCCCTTGTTTGATACTCTTTAACAAAACACATTATAATCCCATTTACCACTGATTTGACTATTGATTTGACAATTACTCATTTATAACCACAAATTTCAAACTTCTATTAAATCTACACCACTCATTTCACCTCTTTATAATTTCTCTTTATAAATCAACTATCATAAATTGAATCAAACATCCCCTTAATAAGTGAGACACAAAGTTCTCATATCATTCATTTGACTTAAAAATCGATGTAATGATTACATCTTAGGTCACATTCAAACAACTAAGATTTAGCTCTCATAAGCAAATAGTATTGTCATGCCTTAATTAACAATTTCACATACTTGCTTACAATCTCACACTTTAATTTCACATGCTAAATTATTCTTAAATTTAAGCTATTGTTGAGACACAACTACTTTTCATCACCTTCATTCATTGCATAAATGATTTCATCTAGGTATTTTATCAAACACTTTATTTGCATAAAGAAAATTAACTCATTTTTTTATCTTTCAACATGCATCTAAGTTCCAAACCTTAAAGATTATCCCACAAAAGGTTTATCACACACAAAAGGGCTCATAAAAGTAACATTTGATATGCCAAACTTATTCTCAGGTAAAACTGACAGGTTGAACAAAAAGTATCATAAATACTTCTATAAACCTCCAAATAATGTCATTCTAATTTTAAATGAAAGATAACTCATAGAAGGTAGTTTTCCAATTTGAATCATCTAGAAACACGCTGTCTACTGTGAGTTATGACCATTCAAAGTTGGAGGGCAGAACCTAAAACACCATGTCAAATTCATTTAAGCTTTTCTTCAAACATGTAATATTTACATCCAATATATTACCCTTTTACTCATCTAACAACATTCATTTAGACATAAAACACAACATAACAAAACATAAACTTTATGCATTTGTATCTAGCTAGTTTCTTGAACTATTTCTCAAAGGATACATGTTACCTATGAACTAAGCACTAACATTGAAGGGTAAATGAAAAGATTCATTACTTACCTTAGATTGAGAGAGAGAGAGAGAGAGCCAATTGAAGAATATGGATGAATCAATTCTTCATGAATGAGAATAGAGGCTAGGGTTGAGAATGAGCTTAAAAGGGTTCTTGGCTAAACTTTTGATTTTGAACAATATAATCCCCCAATAATAGTCTTGTTTAATTAAGTCCAAACCTAATTTATTTCTCTCCAAGTCCCTCCTAAAATAACATATGCAATTAAATACATAGTAAATAATATGCATAAATATATACTCAAGAACACAATTGCACATAAATATGATTCATTTTAGACACATTGATCATTACAGCTTCTAAGTCCTTCCACTGCAAAATCATAGAAAGTAAAATTCATTAACAATGATAAACATAATCAAAATAATAAAATTTGACAACGTATTAAAATTAAATAAATTCACGTGATGAGTAAAAGTAAACACGGCGTTACAAAATTGGTCTAGATGAAAAATCATGAGCACCGTTTATTTTCATTTTTTTTCTTTTTATGCTTAGGAATAACAGAATCATGAGTATAAGAGGTATATGTGTAGTTAAGTAGCAACGTAAAAATATGCACGAACTATACATAGATATAGTAAATTGTCTTATCTGCTATATGACACTTTTTTTATTATATTTGAGTCCAATGTAACTTTCCACATTAAAAATACAATATAATACAATTCATTTGTTGTCACATTATGATTATATTTCTTGGTTCAGCTTAATTGTTTTTTAATACCTTGAACAGATACTTATGTTAATTTGTTACCACATCCTTGGTTAGCTATTATGCTAGAAAAGCTTTTATTTTATTTTCTTTTTTTTGATACTTCTTCATGTTTGCTTACTTGACTGTATAATTTCATTTGAACATCAATTCATTAAATTTATTCATCAGGTTCTTCTTGGTGAAGATTCAAATGGGTGTGATATGTCAAAATCTAAGACATTACCTAATGAGATTAAGTCATCATCAATTCAAGTCCCTCTTGTTGGGATGAAGTTTAAAACAACTAAAGAAGCAAGAGCATATTATGAAGATTATGGACGACATAATGGGTTCTGGATTTGTACTAGAACAACAGCCAAGACACGTAGTCATTTGAATGTAGTTACTTTTATCAAATTTCCGTGTTTGCATAAAGGCAAACACTGTGACAAGAAGATTGTTAGTGACTAAATTAATTTGGAGAATTGTGAAACGGATGCCTCCAAAAAAAAAAAAAAAAAGAAGAAGTTGCTCAACAGTTAAAGGTGGGTGTACTGCTAATATGCGCATACCCTATGACATTGATGCTGGCGATTGGGTTGTCACTGCATTTGAAGATGATCACAATCATAAATTTGTTTCACCACTCAAAAGGATGAAAATGAAGTCAAATAGGAATATGCCTAAGTTGGCTAAAGATCTTTCTGAAGTGTTCAAAAATGAGAATATTCAAGTTGTTAAAGTTGCTTCTATTCTTGGTGGTGATAATATTGGTTTTACTGGAAGAGATTGCTATAACCACTTGAGGTCTGTAAGGCATAAAGAGTTAGAAGCCAGTAATGCACAAGCGGTCCTTACATTTTTCCAAAAGAAGCAAGCAGAAAATCCACAATTTTACTATGCGATACAATGTGATGAAGATGGAAAAGCAACTAATTTCTTTTGGGTAGATGCAAGGTCTTGTATGTCGTATCAATATTTCGGTGATGTTACATTTGACACAACTTATAGGACAAACAAGAATGATTTGCCGTTTGCTCCATTTACTGGTGTAAACCATCATTTTTAGACCATACAATTTGGTTGTGCGTTATTACAAGATGAGACAGAGGTGTCATTTGCGTGGTTATTTCAAACATGGCTTGATGCTATGGAAGGATGCAGTCCGATATATATGATAATAGATCAAGACCCAGCTATGAAGGCAGCTATTGCTAAAGTGTTTCCTAACACACATCTTCGCTTATGTCTTTGGCACATTATGAAAAAATTTGGTGAAAATTTGTCACATATATATTACAAGAAGTTAGATTTCAAGAGAGATATAAAAACTTGCATTCATCTTGCACATAGAGTGGAGAATTTTGAGAAGAAATGGAAGGATAAAATGGTGAAGTATGATTTGAAAAATAAGAAATGGCTTCAAGATTTATATGAAGTTTGTTAAAGTTGGGGTCCTATTTATAACCGTAGATTTTTTTCTGCATGAATGAATAATACCGATCGTAGTGAAGTATTAACTTATTTTTTGATAAGTCCATTACTTCTCAAACTAACCTTCATGATTTTGCTTTTAAATATGATAAAGCTCTAGCTTCAATTGTAAGAAGAGAAAATGATAAGGACTTTGAATCTGAACACAAGTATCGGATTGTAAGTGAAGATGCTTTACTTTTAAAGCATGCTTCTAAAGCTTACAATAGGAATATATTTGAAAAATTCAAAGATGAATGGAAGAAAGCTAAAGATTTTAGAGTCGAAGAAGTGGATTATGATTGTGGGACGTACATTGTAAAACATAGAGAAAGAGCATTTGAGAAGTTTTTAGTGAATTTTAATATGCAAAAACATGAAGGAAAATGTGATGCCAAAATTTTGAGTTTATATATCGGAATAGTTTGTGGGCATATTCTGAAAATTCTTATGCGCGAAGATATTGATGTGTTACCTATGGACTTCGTCAAAAAGAGGTGGATACAAGGAGCCAATAAATTTAGGGGTACAGATCTAGACCAGCTTGTGGTTAATGATGGTAAGGAACATACAAAGGCACTGAGACTAGGTCATATGTGTAGGAATGCAACTCAATTGGCTTGTCATACTACTGAAACAAATGAAGGATATCAATTATTATATGTTCAAGCCATTGACGAACTATCTGAACGTATTTATAGATTGAATATTGGATGAAAGTCTAATGAGAACGTTTTGCCCAGTGAATTAAATTTTTCTAAAGAAGAAAGTACTCCATTTGTGCTATTAGATCCCAATGTGTCAATTCCAAAAGGACGGAAGAAGGATGCAAAGAGTAAAGAAAACGGACGTTTTGCAAATGAGAGGTTCAAATCAAATATTGAGTTGTCTCAAAAAAAGAAAAAAAGGTCAATGCAAGATGTGCAAAGAGTTAGGCCATGACATAAGGATATGTCCCAAAAACCCAAAGATAAATGGAAATGTTTCAATCATTTCTAAATAATTATAATATGTAAGTTTCCTTTTCCTTTTTCCTTTTCTTGCTTGTATGTTGTTTTTAAAACGACTATTTTTTCTTTTGGGTAACCTGAAGACTAAAATAGTATATAGACTTGCTCTGTATTTTGCATAGAAATGAAGGAGCAGTGGTTGGTTTGCAACTCATTTTTATACTGGTCAAAAGTTTGATAATTAAAGGAGGACAAGTTGGAATGTTAGTAGGAAGAGTAGACGTGAACATTAGATGTGAAAAGCTGATTGTATTTGGATTTTAGCATTCTCTATATTTGAGTTACTGATAATTTTTTTCCTTTCCTTTTTCAGAGATGCAAATTGGGTATTTTGAACTATGTTGTCATTCAATCTTGTCTAGCATTTGTATAGATTTCTTTATTGGCATTGTTTCAAACAGATTGCCTACGTAGGTAGGATCGTTTCACTTTCCCTATAGAATTTGGCAACAGCTCCAGCATTTCTTGTTACTGCTAGTTCTCTTCTAGGTTCATATTTGCTACCTATTGTTATATTCAGTTGTGCAGAATTTTTGAATTGGGTTGAGCAATTTGATTATTGTAGTTGAACTACAAAGAGCCTAACATCTTATAATTTGTAGACTAAAATCATTAGGTTGCTTTATGATAGATCATTGGAATCCTTAAACATGCCCAATACGATGTAATTAACTTACCACATAAGCATAAATTCTCATCATCAGTAATTATACATAATTCAAAAATAGGAATGATGAATGAGAACAATCAAACAAGACAACCAGAAAAACCATTTGGTTATATTACTAGAGCTAAATTTTGGAAAAGAATTGAAGTTTAAAGTTTTATATTAGTTCAAAGTTAAAATCATTTTCCTGGATCATCACATTCCAGTAACATGAACTCTGAACATTTATTAAGGATTTCTCTCTTCTATCCAACTTTTAGTCTACAACGATGTCACTCACCTACTTCCTACACTTAAATTGGCCAGCAGTCAAAAGATGGTCTTTGTTGGGTGGCTGGATATCCTTGATGCCACAGGCTTGGTATTGGGGAACAGAATCGAGTTTAGGACTACGCTATTCCAAAAGTGCTACAAGGTAACCAAGTTGAATTGATAACGGACTATGGCTATCTACATTTGGTATTTTGTCATGCTAGAGAGCTAGAAGGTTAAGAAGATTTGACTTGTCTCAAGTCCAATGCAACACATGTAGAAGTCAATGTCGTATTTCCTATTCTAAGAACAGCATCAAACGCCTGCCTTGTTTTCAATGTTATGCAAATCATATCTTGCAAATTTCTCATTTCTTTGTTTTTTGGTTGTTTATACAGAATGGTGCCTTCAGTAACTGCTTCATTTGTTTTGAAACCTTAGATGCAGCAAACAAGCATGAGCCTTATACATGTATACCATTTACCTATTTAGGATATTATTATCTACATAAAAGTAATTATTATCCAATTTTATATAGTAGAGAAGAAAAAAACTGAACTCCATGATCAAGTCTGCAAAATCCAACAACCACCTAGAAAGGACTAAATGTAGATTTTCATAGATTTATTAAATCTCCAAAGCGTGCAGCACTACGTTCTTGATTTTCCATCACAAACCCAGAAACGGACTGCACATCGGCCACTTTACACCCAGAGAATGAGATAAAATCCAAAATCCTCTGTGGAAGAAAAAAATGAATGACATATAAGCCCTGTCATAAGTTCTAAACAGATCATTGTAATGGTATAATAACTACCTTATTTCAAAGCAACTACTCAGCAAACAGATAGCAATTTCGGCGAAGCACATTACAGGAATTTTAGAAATGACCAGAGCGTCTCAAAAGAAGAAACAGAGCAGATTGACACCATTCAACTATCAGTACATAAGATGCAATAAAAGGCCATAAGACAGAAACTAATTTACGACTAATCAAGCTCATATGACATAAAGATAGCACTGAAGCCTTTACGGGGAAGATGCTGAACTGGAGACAGCAATACCAGATAAAGATACACTCGCGTCAACAGTAGATTCAGCTTCTTCGTTCTGCCCTTCATCCTTCTGGTATCGCGTCAACAGCAATACCAGATAAAGATACACTCGCGTCAACAGTAGATTCAGCTTCTTCGTTCTGCCTTTCATCCTTCGCTAACCCTAGAAAGCTAGATAATTTTTTAAATAAACCATATAGCTAATTTTTTAAATAAACCATACTCCTCTGGATATACATACATATATACACATATATTATATAGCCTTGTAGATACTTGACGGAGAATTGAGAAATGGGGCAATGGCTACAGATGAAATTCCAGACCGATATAATACTTTCACTAATTATGATACAAAGTGGATACTTACTTCATCATCGTTGTCCACACTCAACTTTCACTAATTCTGTACCCGGTTGTACAGGGTGATGGAGCGATAGTGGGTCGGTGGAGAAGACGATGGAAATTGCGCGGGTAATTGGTGACGACAAGTTCCTCAATTTGGGTGTTTAGCGATTGAATTAGTGTGTTTGGATATGGATGTGTAGTTTTAAATAGGAAAAGAATGATATATATATATGTGTGTGTGTGTGCCGTTAGATCTAATAAGATAAATGGTGAGGAGCGTTTGTCAAGGATATTTGTTAAAGTCATTAGTCCGCGAAGCACTCCCGATATATATATATATATATACAATACATTATAATAAATGAGTCACTTTTCAAATCCGGATTCAAAACCTTCTGGATGTTTTGTTACAAGACGTGTGTGCATCCACACACGCCACAAGGGGTGAGAGGTTTTATAAGAAAACATCTGAGAGGTTTTTGAAATTTTTTCTATAATAACTATGTTTGTCCAAGTCCAAATCATATAACAATCGCTGTGCGAGCTTGAGTCAACTTTCAATATTGTAGTTTTACTCTTATCTAATCAGTAGTCTTAATTAAGCTACTAATTAATAGATATTAGTGCAGTTAGTTAGACAGGTTTTAGAAGGTTTGATCAACTGGAACAAAGAAATATATATTGCAATTTTATGTATGTATATATGTGTATTCAAATTGATTAACAACATAAATACATCGACAACAGGGGCGGATCCAGGGGGTGCTCCCTGGTCCCCGGAGCAGCCCAAATTCAAAAAAAAAAAAAAAAAATTTAGCTTGTTAAAAAAAAAAATTATATATACAAGATAATTGAGTCATATGTATTAGGGGGAAAATTTTTTATTATATCGAGCACACTCCACTTTTTTTGCTGACTCCACCACTGATCGACAATATATATGTGTGTATATATATAAATAGTTGAAATAAACCCCACTTGAGTGAAATGTTACTGGGAAGGAAGATGAATTTTTAGGCAACAAGCTAGCTAGCTAGAAGAAAGAAAAAGTGAAAAGCGATGGCGATGATAAATAAGAAATGGACAAGCAGGATTAATAATTAATTAACCCTCCTACAGTTTGATCTGATTTCTCCATTGGTACCCGTTAACGGAGTAATATTTGCCATGTTGATCATGGACTGCACAAAGCTTGCAAAGAAGGCAGTTTGGTTGTTGGTGAACAGGTTAACGTCGGATATTGTTGGAGCACCGGAGGTGGAAAGCAATTCTTGATCCGACTGGAGAAGGCCTCGGTTGTTTTGTAGGTTGGAGAAGTAGTTGTTATCAAATGTGTCGGGTGTGGTCGGATCAAGGTTGGTCACCACAAATCCGCTTCCGTTCTGAGGACATATCTGGCGCAGGGTGTTCAAAAACGTCGTGTTTAGAGTCGGATCAGGATTTCCAGTGCCGCTAAAATTGTAGAGGCGGTTACTGAATAATCTACATTGAGCTCGTCCAAATGTGTGAGCGCCTGGGTACGGACGGAGTAATTAATTGTGTCAAAGTGAGAGTAGTTAAAATTAGGAGCATTGATTGTGAAGAATTTTTTTAATTAGTTACCAGATAATGCTACTAAATCTCGAGTGTTGAGGCCGACAGCAGAGAACTTGGCAGTGATGTTGCTTAAGCTCTCAAAAGGAGCAGGAATGGAGGTATTTGCTCCCGCTTGGTTCGCGCTTGTGCTGTCCCGTCTTCCTAGTAAAACATTCCATGATGGACCACCTGCCTGTGATGGCTCCATCAATTAATTCTCAGTTAACCAATCATTTATTGTCTTCTATATATTAATTAATTAGTACTACGTACGTACCAGAGAGACAGAAGCTTCAGCAGAAAGGGCTAAAATGTCTGCACAAGACACAACCCCAGGGCAAGAATTCTCAACAGCTGCCTTTATGTTGTCCACAACATCAAAGCCGCGGGTCGAGTTTGTATTTGGAGCTGCATCTTTCTCACTCTGTATTCTAGTACCATTGTTGTCTAACAAAATTGAAGCATCACACCCCTGTACTATAATTAATTATGATCAAAGGAATACAATAATAATAATAATAATAATCAAAGGAATACAATAATAATAATAATAATAATGGATTAAATTAGAGAAGAGATCGGGAGCTGGGATATTGATGATCATCAGTTAATTAAATATAAAGACCTCACCTGAACAAAACAATCATGGAAATGAAGTCTTATGAGGCTGGCGCCAATGCGTGGATCAGACTGCAAACCCTGCTGGATCACACCTCGAACAATACTAGAAACATTCGGGCACGTACCAGAATAAAATGTTGAATTCAACTGAGCCTCACAAGTATCTAGTACTAGTAGAAAACTGGCACTTGCCAATAATAATAAGAATGGCCGCAAGAAACAAGTAGAGGAAAACATTATTGTGTTTCAATTAATTATGCAATATATGCTTATTCTAGCTTAACTAATATATGCTCATGATGATCCATCAATCCTAATTATATATAGATGGATAGAGAGGGGATCCCGCCTTTCTTGCCTGCGTAACTATGTACAAGTTGGAGCCATTAAATATATATATATATATTACAATTAATTAGTCAAATCACATTAATTTTCTTTTCTCTTTTTCTACATAATAATAATATGCTTATGCTTATGCTTGGAAGGCACTGAGATTTGTGTTTGTTTATTCTTCATGGTTGAATGGGTAGGGTTGAAAAAAATAATAAATAAAAAACCATAGGATCATCAAACTAAAATAAATATATAAAATAATGACCAAAACGATTTTCCCTTCAGTATCTTTTCCTTTGGGTAGAAGTCTTTTAATTTTATACATGCATAGGGAGCTGCCATTGTCAACTTCCCAAGCTTAGCTATCACTGAAGCAATAGCCGGTAGATATCAGATTAGCTAAATAGGACTCAAATCAAGGGGTATCATTCAACTCAGATTATTTAAAACACCAGAATGTGTCAGACTCCTTGAGAATGGAATAAATGGCAACATAAAAACAAGAAGTTGTTTGACATGACGTGCCCTTCTCATTGTATATATTATGTTTAATAACAATTACAACGAAATGAAAGTAACATGCACAGATGGGTTCAATTAACCATTTATTTATAGACATATTAATTGAGTGGTTATATGAATTGGAAAGTAGCCATGCAGATTGCAGATTTGGTGAAGAGTGGTTGAAGATTACTATGTAGCGTTTGAAAAACTAAGCCACCAATAATTCATTGACCTTTCTATTCTACGCATGATTGAAGGCAAATTAGAAAGAAAATATTCTATGGTGTCTATTGGACACCATTTATGGAGTACAATGTATTATATAGTAAGTGTTCATTGGACACATTGGAAGATATTGACCTCATCCTCGCCAATGTGTCCAATGGACACTATGGAAAAACTAAATTAGAAACCATGTTTATATTATTTAAAATTAAAACTATATATATATATATATTTGTATGTATTCAAAACATTCGAAATTTCTTACGAATAAGGCACCAATCCAGTACTTTCAAAGAAAGTTTTGGCCGAATGGACGAGAGATTTTCATTTTTTTAGCTAGTAAGATTAGTGTACCTTGAGATCTAGTAGAAAATAATTATGCTCGTATGTTTTTTATTTGGTGCGATCATGCATGTAGACCCCAAATTCGACTTTTTTTGTACATAATTGGTCACTCTATCCTCATTGACTACGAAATTTGCTAAGGAGATAGATAAAACTCTTGTTAAGAAGATAGATGACTTACATGGCGAAAATTTAACAAAAGCAGCCCCCTATTGGTCAGGCCGCTTTTGTTAGATTTCCACCACGTAAGCCATAAGGCTCCGTAACAGGAGATAGATAAGACTTTGTAGTATGTCCGCCTCACCTACATACTTTGGCTTTCATTACTGTATATATGTAGAAATGGATGCTAAATAACGTTGATGAGAGAAAGGAATGATTGACTAGATAAGCCAAGCAAGTAGAGATTGTAATATTCTTCTGCTATGCTCAGAAGATTTATTTGTGCCATACACAATAATGTAACATTGTTGTATAAATTTGTATGACTAATAACATTAATTCTCCCAATAACCATATTCATGTCTTCTAACATGTATATTTTCTCCATTTCTAAATAGATAATCTACAGTTATAATATTATGACGAGTTCTTTTTATATGAATACTTTTAAAATCATAATGGCTCAGCCCTGCTCGTAGATTATGCATATTTATTTCCCTTTTCCCCTAATTCTGAAGTTCAATATTCCTCAGTGCTTAATTAATTAATTTGTTAATGGATTCTCACTTGTTCTGCCGACTTTGCATATTAATGTTGGGCTGGCACTTTGAGTTGAGTTGAATTAGCTATATTATTACTTATTACTAATTAAAGGCAGTAGATATCCTTAATATTCAAGAATAATAACAAGTTCCCTCAAAATAATAATAATAATAATAACAATAACAACAACAAGAAGACTAATTCAAGTATGTTTTATTTTATTTTTTTTATTTTTGATTACGCACTAACACAAGCGTCTACACTTACCTGCCCCTAGGTCTTAGTGTAGAAGGTAAATCGCTGGATATGCCTAGATTGGCTAGGGTTGATGTGCGTTTTCACTAGCTTCCACAGGCTTCCACCAAGGGCCTCTTTAGTATTCGAACTCTTGATATCCCCTAACTATGTATTTTTCCTCCCACCCCTTTGCCAATCTAGCTGTGCCTAGGGAAGTATGTTTAATTAACACTACATATATATGATTCATGGCAAATTATATGTTATGTATGTTTAATTAATCAATTAATTTTTTGAAGGAATATATATGAGCATATATGTTATGCATGTTTAATGAAGATACAAAAAAAAATGACAAAAGTGACATGTGTCATAAGTGATTGGTGTTGATGTAAAAGTGATGTGATGTATTGAAAAACAAGATCGTACCACGTGTCATTTTTGTTAGAATTTTTATATATACTTTAGTTCAAATAGCACAACTCTAACTTATATGCAACTGGACCATATACAAGGCGAAAACTAGCTAGCTAGCGAAGAAAGAGAAATAATTCTTATCTACGATAAATGAAGGGACGGAGACCAATAAAAATATGGATAATTTTTAAAATGGCAAAAAATAAAAATCAAAGTTCAAAAATGTTCATTTTTAGTGCAAAATTACATGAAAGCCCTTAAGCAATAATTGAGATAAATTAGTGCATGTATTTGGTCAAAAGAAAATTTCAATCTACGATGGGTAATAACCGGCAGTTCTCGACAGTTTATCTGTGTTTTTCTATAGATAGTCCCTGAAATTCTATACAGTTTGGTAAAAAAATGTTTATATAATTTATCTGTGTATCTTGACAGTTAATTCCGATAATTCTCGACAGTTATCTGCATGTCTATATAGTTAAATAGTAGATCTCGACAGTTATATACTGTAAATCTAGACATTTTCATTTCTCGATAGTTGAGATACCGCCGTCTAAACATGTAGGCCACGCCCCGATGAATTTCGGTTCCAGATTAGTGCGACTGGCCTCGTCACGGCATTCTGAGCAACTTTTCCTTCTACACCGACGTCGAATTCCTGCCCCGATCACTACATGTCTAACAATGAACTTGTGATGCAAATCTTGATTTAAGGTTTCTTCAATGATGAAATTCTTCATTCGCGGGCAATTTGGGCGTTGTTTAGCAGATGTCAAGGAAGATTTTGATCGGTTCAACTGCTTAGATTGGTGCCGGGATGAAGAGATCAAAGAACTGATGCTTTTAAAATTAATATTAGAATTTTTGTTTGGGATCAATTGTTTGCATATGTTTAAAAAGTAGACATTTTTGAATTTGATATATTAGAAGTGATTATTTTTTGCAATTTCCTCTTATTTTAAAAAAAATCACTAAATCAATATTTCGGGTGCAAACTTGTCTAAAAAAAGGAAAAGTGACAAATTTGCACATGTTTTGAACGGGATCTAGTTTTACACATAACATTTTCAACAGAGACATTTTTTACAATTTCCTCATAAAAATATTACAAGTTTAGCATTTGCGAAATTCTCTCTTTCAACGCATGCCTAATTAGTTTATGATTGAAATGTATATGACAAAGCTAGGTTGAAATGTATAGACGTATATATTATAATTTTGTTTTACGTAACTCTGTCTCTTGGTTGACTTGACTCAATATAGGATACATATATAAGAGTAGGTATCTCCTCCCAAATGGGTGGCGGGATCCTACGTGGGGGACTGTCCCGCTAGACGGGTGGAAGGAGATCATTTTCTGTAAAGTAGACTAATTATTTACATATACGTCTTTTTTTCTCTTTTTTCTCTATTAGAAAAAAGATGAGTAGATCACTTTGAGAGCGTAAATTATAAATGGATCGTAACGTGTGACTTGATTAGATCTCAACTCAGCTAGATCTTTAAGTAAAAATGAACGAAATGAATGTTAACACAGAGAATGAGTAATGTTGTATGGTCATGATTTGTGAGGTCGCTCGTATAAATGTTGAATGTATACAGTGGTGTCATGTCATGTTTGACTAGCTACAAAAGCTCCTTCCCACCAATTACGCCTTGTTCAACGCACATGGACTTGATCCTGTCAAATTGCGCTTGTTAATTACCCACGAATCAAAAGCTCCTGCATTTTAATTTTTTTTTAATTTTACTTTATTTATTACATATTATTATTTTAAGTTTATTAAAGTATTTTTCTTTATTTGGCAATAACGGAAGGGATCTGAGCACTTTCTTCCCATGCATAATAATTACTTTGCAGCTACATGCTTTCCCAATTAAATGCCAAACTTTATTTTTTTCTCTAAAGGAAATGCCAACTTTTTTGTAATAACTAATACTCTATCCGTCCACAAAGATAGTCCGTTAAGTAATTTTACGTACTAGATTAAAGATTAGTAGGTAATTTAGTTAGAACATTTAATTTTACTTTATTTTTCCATATATATTCTTGTGTCATTAATTATTTGAAATATTTTCAATATATAGGGAGTTGAATAAAAATAATTAATTAGGAACACATATAGAAATAAAATATTAAATGCACATTTAATATGATAAGTGTACTACATTTTTGAAACGGGCTAAACTGAAATAATTAATTATCTTTTTGGGATAGATGGCGTATATGTATATTATGATAGCGGACAAAAATATTAGGATTGTATTGGATTGACACAGATGGGGGGTACGTACATATAGACTCTTTCACCATTAATTAATTAATTAATCAATCAATTAATAACTAATTTTTTATTATTTAAAAAATCTCTTATCAGTCAATATTTTATATATATCTATATATGTCTAAATCAAGAGTAGTCTAAACAAATTTTCCAGCTCAAATAACTGACGTTATGGCTGATGTCATATTTTTTTTATTATTATATTCTTTTTATTTTGAAATGACTAATTTGCATAATTTAACCCTCACATTTTATCTTATTGTACAATTTAACCTTAACTTTTTAAACTTGACATTTTCAATTTCATAGCTCACTTTTTTTTGCGTATTTTTACTTAAAAGGACAATAATACCATCTAATTCTCATTAATTTAAAATCTATATCTATATCTATATTATATTATCCATTATACTCTAAATCAAGAGTAGCGGTGCCTATAGACACCGCATTTTTCCCACTTTTTTTTCGTGTTGCCTATATACCCGGCAATCTTGCAGTATTATCTCAAATCCTCTTTCCTAATTCCCATATGATTTCTTCCATTTTATCCTCATCTAGATTAGGAAAATTCAAATCTCTCGGGTATTATCTCAAATCCTCTTTCCTAATTACAATCCGATTTCTTCCATCTTATCTTCATCCAACTTAGGAAATTCAAATCTCCCGAAATTCACTTTCAATTATGTATCATTATCTCTCAATCCTTTCCCCCATTCTTAGTCATCTTTATGGTAAAGAAGATTCCACCCTATCATTTTGAAATGCCATGTTCAGTTTGGAGTCGAGATTTCCATTTCTCAAGGTCAATTTTTGCCTGAATCTACTGATTTGTTTAGCTTGCAGATTGGGATACTTGATTCATTTCTTATCATCGTCTCATTGCATCAATTTAATTTTGATCCCTAAATTTTGGATGATCTTTAAATTGCATCGAGTCCTTCCTTCTTAGTTCATTTATTTAATCATAATTCTATTCGAGTTGTTTAAATGTGCATTTGTGGGTTTCAGGTTCAAGATTCAGGTAGGGACTATACTGAGGAGGTGGCGTACCAGATTATGAACTATGTGTCGATGCTGGATGGGAAGCAGCGACTTAGCATGGCTTCTTTTTTGAATACATAGATGGAGTTCGACTTAGCAAGGTTTCAGCTTCCGCTATCTTTTTCCCTTTCCCTTCCTATTTGCTGATTGAAATCTAAAGGGTCAATATAATTGTTATGAATCAATTACTTATTATTTACAATTTTTTTTTTGTACATAGTGGTAACGTTTTTCTCAAATGATTATCTAATTTGTTGTCATTTTCTCATCATAACATTATGTTTGCAGTCTTTCCATGTGGGCTTATCGTCTCCAGCGGCAGCAATCAAATTGGATGTTTGGTGACTCATATGCTCCATTGCAACAATCAACTTATCTTTTGTTCATTTATTTTTTTAAAAAAAAATAATTTTTGGATATTAGGAATTTTAATAAAGATTCTGCTACTTCTGATTACCGCCTTGTTAGATGTTTATATATCAATATGGTGTTGAAGTATCCTATCCCACATTGGAATGAAAAAGAAGTTGTGACTACTTTATTAGTGTGGTTTGTAAAGACTTAATAAAAAGAAATGAAGGATAGATTATATTATAATTTATTATTATATATATTACCTTGGGCCTTGGGGTCTTGTTGACCAAGAATGTATTTCTTTTTATTTTAATTTTATATATCTCGAATTTTTGGAAATTTCGGTTTTCAGTTAATTCGGTTGATATCAAGAGTTGTCATCAAAACTCTATCCGATCTGAAGAGTTGCGTCTGATCAACAAAACTCTATCTGACATTCTGAAGTCTATAAAAGGGAACCAATTCGACAGATTTATTCATTCCGTTTTTGGATAATTTCTTCCATGTTCTGTCCATTCCCCTTGAGAGGAAATAAAACAACTAATATTCTCCAGGGCCTGATTTCGAAGTGCTCGATATCAAGGTAACAGATTGTTGAATCCTGGTGGCAAAACGCTCGTTGAACTACAAGCACAAGGAGTAGGGGCGGAATTTTGCTATAGGACATAGTTTATCTAGCCTCAATCTATATTCAAGTCAGTGATTCTGTTCTGTTTTATTTTTTCGTATCTTTAATTGTTTCTGTTGTAAGTAATCTTTGCATTCAATTTTGTTTCTAACACGCCTTCTGTTCTTTTTGTATATTACAAAATAGTGTGTAAATTGACTTCATATTTAATGGGTTAATATCGAATTAGAAGTTACAAAGATTCCGGCTTCTGTGCTTTGGTTTGTGTTCGAGTCTTCGAGATCCTTTTAATGACACTGCGTTGTGTTACTTGATGCAAAGCATGCATATATACTAATATATTTTGGCATAAATCTTTTCTCAACAAATCTTTTGAGGACCTAGAGTTTAATGGGTTATGGATTTTTGGTTTTGACGTGCATGTCTTTTTAATATTTATTACAATATTTGTTGGAAGTAGTGTCGACTTTATTGTTATTTTTGCATTCCATTCCATATGATGTTTTTAATTGGGGTATATTGAAATCTTAATAGGATCGTGCTTCAGAAAGAGATTGACGAAGCACTTAGAATTTGGGGAACATATTAGGTTGTTAACAAATACTATTATACTTATTATTATACATGTATCCCAGATCAGTTTCAATATATATATATATATATATATATCCCAGATCACATCCATAATGGGTTATCACCAATTTTGCTTTGGTTTGGGGTCGGGGTGGATCTCAGTCATTTGTTTATTATCTTCCCTTTGCCATGTCCTATCTTTTCTTGGGTTAGTTGCTGGGAGAAGAGCTAGAATTGGCTTGCCTTGGCTTGGGTGTAAACAAGTCTCTAATTTTTTTATTTGCTACTTATTTATCGCTTTCTTATAGAAGAAATCATTATTTTTGTTTTACAGGTGTTGTTGAAAGCACTTCGACGATAGGAACATATGATACAATGTTAGAAAAAATAAGGGATCGAAATAAGAATGGTGTATTCCACATAAAACTGCCAGATTATTCATCAATGCATGCTATCAGTTTGTACAGGTTGAATGCATTAAAACTATTAACAATAGAAAAGGTTGTAGCATAAAGTTGTTGTTTAATACTTGGTGGTCAATTCTAATATTAAAGCAAGAAATGCAATTGGAGTCATTTACATGGCAATCATTGAAAAATCTCTATCCAAGATAGCTTCCATCAAAAGAAGTCCAATATTCATCAATAAAGACAGCCTTGGGCTTGGGAAGAGTTAACCTTGATTATTATGGATAACTATGGCCATTGAAGTGGTTGACTGCTCTGTTGTTCAGGGGCTATAAAGCAAATATGCCCACACGCTATTATAAAATATTACTCAGATTTAAGATTACTGGTGTCGTAATTTTAATTCGCTATATTTGCATAGTTAAATTAAATATGATATGGTAGCTAGGACTATCATTCATGAAGTCGAAGTCCTGTAATCTTTTGCATGTAAAATTGATTTCTCTTTTGCTTTATAGGGCACTATGTATTTTATACAAAAAAACCCCATCAATTGAAAATGTAACCCTTTGAAGCTTCTGGTCTTTCACCCTTTTGCCCATTTTCTATGGAACAAACACAGTCGCCCTTTATGGAGCCCAAGTTTCAATGAGAAAATAAAATATATGAAATTACACGTGGAGCTAACGTGATTTTACACGTGTCATTTTTCCATTGGTGTTGGTTTTGTGATACGGAGTCTAAGTTCGTTTTATATACATGTGTTTGTATATATATATATATATTGTGGTAATTCGGGAATTTAATTATATAATCTGTAATTAAGTGAAAGTCATGAATTTATTTGTTTATTTACTTTTTTTTGGGTAGTAGAAGTTGATGGCGAATTGAAGTGTATTACGGAAGTAAATATATTAATTTTTTTTATTTCTTTTATTTTTCGGGTACAGATTTTAAAGGTCATAGTGTACCGATAATAAGTTATGATTTGTGATTGGTGATTTTTTTTTTATTACAAGGGGATGACGGGGAGGGGATATGGGGTTCGAACCGGGTATACCCGGTAAGGGTTAGACCCTTATCCAACTAGGCTAACCCTTGTCCCCTTGTGATTGGTGATTTTGTCGTTAAATATTTAACTCTTTCATAATAATCTCACTATATTTTGCATTTTTGCTCTTCTCATCATTGAGTTTTGCTATCGGAATTTGTTTTTTAAAATTTATTTTTCTTCCCTTGCATCAATAGCATGCCTAACACTATTTATGTTTTCTATAAGATTATATTGGCTGCATTTGCATATATATTGCACATGTAGCACTTGACGTGCTATATTTTTTGCCTTCGCGATTATGTTTATAAAATTTATATCTTTAAGAATATTCACCATCTTTTTTTTTCACAGTCACCTTCCCGTGCATTGCACGGGTGGTTTAACTAGTATATATAAAAGTTGAAGCGTTTTGGGGGAAATTTGAGAGAGAAAATTGTAATTATATTTTATTTTTATTTTTATTTCTATTTATAGGGGAAAATTGGGCCGGAAACTATATAGTTATATATTTTTTATTTTTTTATTTTTATTTTGTATTTATGGAGTATTTTTTTTATAGATTGGGCGGAAAAATAGGAAATAATTTTATTATTATTTGAAAAATCATTATTGTTATGCTTAGGTAAGAAAAATAACTAGGTAAATTTAAACATTGCCGTACATTGAAATATTTTTTAATTATAATAGTTGAGTAGGAAGATTGGAATAATTTTTTTATTATTTTGAAAAGTCATTATTATATATTCTTATTCTTATTATTATTATGTTTTCCCGGGGGGGGGGGATAAATAATGGAAACAAACAGATTGCCAAAAAGTGGAATAATTTTTTTAATTATTATGTTTGAGCGGCAAAAATAAATACGAAACATACGTATTGCAATAAATTAGAATAGATTTTTTTAATTATTGTTATGCTTGGGTGGCTCAAATAAATATGGAAATATACAAATTTTCATAAAATGAAATGATTTACTATTATTCAGAAACACAATGCGCACACACGACACAGAGACACCACACGTCATTTAACAAAACTACGGTAATTGTGTTAGACGCGGAATGATATATACACCACACACTTACACGTTATATAAGCGATGTGGCATCTAAGACCAGAGTATGAAATACCACAAGTGCAACATGACACTATTCATACCACAACAAAAAGTATACTTTTTCTTTCCTTTTTTTTCCCCCACAGAAACACAGCACACAAATGAGGCACAGAGACACCACATGCCTTTTTGGTACGAGCAAGGGCAAGAGGAAGGTTTTCCATCACAACTTTCGATCGGATTGACGCGAGTAACGCTGATAAACCCATAAGGAAAATAGGAAGGTTGCCTACTTTTTGCTTTCGGGGTAGCTGCTCACTGATCTTTCACTTGGCCTTACTAATACAAAATATATATTTAAAAGGGAAAAAATAAATACGAAAAGACAGAGATAAGCAATGGCATATAAGTTTGAAGATAAAAATTTCCATAAAATGGGATACATTTTTTCTTATATTATTAATAGTAATATAGGTTTTGCAGGAAACTGGAATAGATTTTTTAATTATTATGATTTTACGCAAAAAATAAATACAGTAAGATAAAGATTGTCATAAACTCGAATAAATATTTTTTTATTATTATGCTTTGACGGAGAAAATAAATACGATGATATAAAGATTGCTATAAACTCAAATAACTTTTTTTTTTTTTGTTATGATGCTTGGGCAAGAAAAATAAATAGGGAGAAATACAGAATGGCATGAATTGGAATAAATTTTTTAATAATTATTACCATTTGGGAAACAAGATATGGAAAGATAAAGATTAATAAATTTCTTTACTATTAAGTTAGGGCGGGAAAAATAAATATGAAATGATAAAGAATGCCATAAATAATTTGGAATAAATAATTTTTTTTCTTATTATTATGCTTGGTGGGGAAAATAAATATGGAAGGATAAAGATTGAACTGCATCTATGATTCAATTGCATATGTATATGTAAAACAAATAGAATTAATGGGATATATTAATGGAAGCTCTTATTAGAAAAAGGCAGGTGACGCAGTCTGTGTGTTTCCAATTTATAATGGATATCAAGGGGTGTCATCTAGAGGATTTTGAGCGGAAAAGTGCTTTTCTACACGATTTCTTTTTGAAAATTTTGGTGCTCTAGGCAAAATATATAGATATAATTATCAGTGTCATTTTTGTCAATTGTATTCATTAGTGCTACTTTTGTATTTTGTATTCTTAGCAGCTGAGTGTGTAATTAGTTAGCAGATTCTGTTTTAGGTCCATTGTATATAAGAGTTCTGTTGGACTCTGCGGAAAGATACGATTGAATAACATAATAAAATTTCCCCCCCTTTTCTTTGATCTCAACCACAAATTGCTCATGGTATCAGAGCACTAAAGATTTTTGAGGACCTGAATCATGGTGGGAAGAGGAGATGTTGCGTGGGATGTGATCATAGGTAGTGGAGGAAATCCACAGAACGACAACATCGAGGCGAATCGAGCAGAAGGAGCGAACAACAATCACCAACAAAATCTGAATCGCGAGGATGATCCACTTCATTTACAAGGATCTGATCATCCTGGGATGGTATTGGTATCGAATCCACTAACAGGTACGAATTTCTAGTCTTGGAGCCGTTCTATGCGTATTGCTTTAGGGGCTAAAACAAAATTAGGTTTCATAAATGGGAAAATTAAGACACCGGATGAAGATTCCCCAAATTATGATCACTGGAAAAAGGTTGATTGCAGGGTTATCTCTTGGATTCTTAATTCAATGTCTAAAGAACTGGTAGATGCCTTTCTATATACTAGTTCAGCTAAGGAGTTGTGGGATGATTTGGAGCAACGTTTCGGTGAATGCAATAGCCCTATGATGTACCAATTACGTAGAGAGATCACTAGTCTAAGTCAGGGAAATAGCTATGTTATGGTTTACTTTACTAAATTGAAGAAATTATGGGATGAGTATGGAAGTCTGATGCCCTTACCAACTTGTACTTGTGGAGCTGCCAAAGAAATGATGGAGATGGACATGAATGAAAAGCTGATTCAGTTCTTGATGGGACTAAATGAGAGTTTTGATAATGTGAGGAGTTCTATTTTACTTATGGATCCACTACCAACCTTGAATAAGGCTTACTCCATGATTTTGAAAGTTGAAAAACAGAGAAATGTTCATCAAACATTTCCAGAATCTTTGGAGAATGCGGCAATGTTGAGTAATACTCCAAGAGTTGGAAGGGGACATTCTAACAAAGATGGAAGTGGATCTAGTAATTGGAATTGTGGCAAAGGCAAAGGGAACCAAAGAAGGACTAAGGAAGAAAGGGCTAAACTCTATTGTAAGCATTGTAAGACAACTGGCCATGAGATAGATGAGTGTTTCAGAATTCATGGTTATCCTGAGTGGTACAAAAGGCTGAAGGATCAGAAAGGGAAATCCGTGGCTAATTTGGCTGATACACCATTAAGCTTTGGCATGGATAATGCAGTACCAGATGGCAAAGAGGCTAAGCAAACAATGCAATTTGTAGATATGGCAAATTTGATCCAGCAGGAGGTTGTAAAGTACATGAATGAGAAGTTGAAAGGAGCTGGAAGCAGTGGCAGCAATGTCAATTTTGCACACTTTGGAGACTTTGCTGGTAAGAAAACATTCGAAAACTTTCATTATGCGTTCACTGTGCTAGGGGATTTAGAATATGGTTCATGGATTTTAGATACAGGTGCTAGTAGCCATATGTGCACTACTTTAGACCTTATGAAATGTTTTAAACCTGTCACCGTAAACACGCCAGTTTTCTTACCAGGTGGTTCTGTTAAACCAGTCACACATATTGGATTAGTAGCATTAGATAACAGAATAACCCTTACAGAGGTCCTTTATGTGCCAAGCTTCAAATATAACATGTTATCAATAGCTCAACTTGCCCAAACATCTCAACTAGAGTGTGTTTTCTATCCAAACTATTGCTTGCTGCAGGACCTGATAATTGGGCCAACATGCTATATTGGCTGTTGGGAAGCTAATTGGGAAGCTCTATATTCTTAATCCAGCATCACTTCATGATATGACAGTTCTGAATAAACACATTACTGCCCATTCACAACTCCATGTTCCCTCTTTAAATAGTCTTGTTGCTTGTAATAATCCCTCATTTCAAAGTTCTATTTCCTGTAATGATGTGTTACCTTCTGTTCTTGCATGTAATAATGCCCTTGATGATTGGCATAAGAGGCTTGGACATGCCTCTTCTACCATAATGCAACATTTATGCTTTCTGAAACCTTTGTGTACTGATATTGGAATTTCTAATATGAAAGAGTGTGATGTTTGTCATAAATTCAAGCAGTAGCGTTTACCTTTTCCTACTAGCCATATTCAAACATGTTCTGTCTTTGAGTTGTTGCATGTTGATATAAGGGGTCCATATAAAATACCCTCTATCACGGGAACTCCTTATTTCTTAACTTTGGTATATGATTATAGTAGATCTACATGGGTTTTTCTGATGGCACACAAGAATCAGGTCACAAAATTATTGGATGGTTTTTTTAGGATGGTGGATACACAATTTGGAAAGAGGGTGAAAACTTTTAGAAGTGATAATGGGTGGGAGTTCTTAGGCCGTGACTGTCAAGCACTACTACATCATCATGGCAACTTACATCAAAAAAGTTGTGTGTACACACCACAGCAAAATGGGGTAGTGGAAAGAAAACATAAGACATTACTTCAAATCGCCAGAGCCCTCATGTTTCAAGCTAATTTGCCACTCAAATTCTGGTCCCACTCCATTTTAGTTGCAACTTACCTCCTCAACAGACTTCCCTCATCAGTTCTCAACTGGAAAACTCCATTTGAAATGTTATACAATTCCTTACCTGATTATACCAGACTGAAACCATTTGGTTGCTTGTGCTATGCCACTAACACACAACTTCAAAAAGATTAGTTTTTACCCAGAGCACATAAATGCATTTTCATTGGATATGTTAAAAGGCATATAAACTTTATGATATCACCAGTCATCAGACCCTTATTTCCAGAGATGTCCAATTTTTTGAGCACAACTTTCCTTATCAAAATATTCATTCACCCACCTCTGATACTCCTCTCCCAATTATTTTGGACTTACCGACTCCCTTTGAAATGTCAACTCATACCCAGAACACAAGATCCATTGCACCTTTAAGTCCACTGTCTCATACTCCTGTGCCTACAAATGCTGATGATCAGTCCTCTATGAATGATTTAGGACAAGAACAGATGGAAAATACTCAGTCCACTTTTGAAACAGATTTCCAAAGAAGTTCTAACATATCTGATGTTGCTGATTTAAAGGTGAATGAGAGTCCTAGATCTGATTCTATTGCTGCAAGAAGGGAAGAAAATGAACAGCCATTACCAAGAAAGAGTTCCAGGGTTAAAACCCAATCATATTGGCTAAAAGACTTTGTTACACATTCTGTTACTGCTGATCCACCATCAATAGCCATTGTTTTCCACAATTCCAAACTGCCTACTAGTTCTACCCATACTCCTCCTACCTTTCCATATTGTGTTTTACCCATTTTTAGTAGTGCATATGTGTCTTTTCTTCCAAATGTGTCTAAATTGCAGGAACCTACTTCTTATTCTTAAGCAAGTAAGCATGATCAGTGGGTGGAGGCTATGAAAAAGGAGTTGGATGCACTGGAGGCTAATAACACTTGGGAGACAACTCATTTACCCCGAGGGAAAAAGGCAATTGGAAGTAAGTGGGTGTACAAAATCAAAATGAATTCGGATGGGACTGTTGACAGATATAAAGCGAGATTAGTGGCGAAGGGTTATCATCAAATTCAAGGTATAGACTACACTAATTGCTTTTCTCTTGTGGCTAAGCTAGTTATAGTAAGACTTCTTACAGCATTAGCTACATCTAAAGGCTGGCCTATACATCAGTTAGATATAAATAATGCATTTTTGCATGGTTTTCTTGAGGAAGAAGTGTACATGTTGCCCCCTGAAGGTTACACAAAAATAAAACCTGGTGAAGTGTGTCGATTGAAAAGAAGCTTGTATGGGTTAAAGCAAGCTTCAAGACAATGGAATTCAGAATTTTGTGACAAGTTAATTGCTTATGGCTTTGTTCAATGCCCACATGATCATTGTTTGTTTCTGAAGTCTAAAGCCAGTAGTTTTCTTGCTCTTCTTATTTATGTTGACGATGTCTTAGTGAGGACCTGATCCTACTGGCATAACTCATCTCAAAAAATATTTAGATACGCTGTTCACTATTAAAGATTTGGGGTTAGCAAAATACTTCTTGGGATTGGAAATCGCCCGGAGTGAGCAAGGAATCTATCTAAATCAGCGAAAATACACCTTGGATATCATCCAAGATGCTGGTTTACTTGGTAGCAAGGCTGTTTCCACACTATTTCCCAGAGGTGTTAAGTTGACAGCCATGAGTGGTATACCTCTAGTAGAACCAGATAGGTACCGGAGATTGGTAGGAAGATTGCTTTATCTAAACCTTACTCGGCCAGACATAACATTTCCTGTACAGCAATTGAGCCAATTTGTAAATAATCCCTGTCAATCGCACTGGGATGCAGCACTCCATGTCTTGAAATACCTTAAAGGGTGTCCTTCAAGGGGGTTATATTATCCAGCCAAATCTGATCTCATTCTTCAAGCATATAGCGATGCTGACTTGGCAGCTTGCCTTGATAGCAGAAAATCAGTGATGGGTTATTGTGTATACTTAGGCTCAGCTCTTATTTCTTGGAAAACCAAGAAGCAAAACACCATCTCCCGGTCCTCTGCTGAGGCAGAATATAGAGCCTTGAGCACAACCGTCTGTGAGCTACAGTGGATTTCCTACATTCTACAGACTATGCATATTCCTCTTGTCACACCCATTTCTCTTTGGTGTGACAATCAAGCGGCTTTACATATTGTTGCTAATCCAGTTTTTCATGAAAGGACCAAGCATCTCGAGATAGATTGTCACTTGGTTAGAAACAAATTCAAAGAAGGTTTCATCATTCCTAAACATGTCACTTCATGTCACTTCCAAGCTCCAATTAGCAGATATTTTCACTAAAGCTTTGGCCCATCCTCAATTTTAGTTTCTTGTGTCCAAGTTGGGCGTGATGGATTTTCATCATTGCCAATTTGAGGGGGGATGCAAAATATATAGATATAATAGTCAGTGTAATTTTTGTCAATTGTATTCATTAGTGCTACTTTTGTATTTTGTATTCTTAGCAGCTGAGTGTGTAATTAGTTAGAAGATTCTGTTTTAGGTCCTTTGTATATAAGAGTTCTGTTGCACTCTGCGGAAAGATATGATTGAATAATAGAATAAAATTTTCCCCTTTTCTCTGATCTCAACCACAAATTGCTCACTCTATAAGTACAAATGTCATCTTGAGAAGTATATTAGTTTCTTATTTATGAAAGGATAGAGAATGAATTTCATCTATGATGCAATTGCAGACATATATGTATGACTCCTGGAATTAATGAGATATATTAATGGAATCTCTTATTAAAAAACGGCAGGTGACGCAGTTTTTGTGTTTCCAATTTATAGTGGATATTACGGGTGTCATCCAAGGGGATTTTGAGTGGACCAACATGCTTTTCTGCAAGATTTCTTTTCAAAAATTTTGGTGCTCTATAACTACAAATGTCATCTTGAAAAGTATATCGGTTATTTATTTATTTTTTTAATAGGGAAATGTTAGGCAGGTTAGGTGGAAAAATTGGAATAATTTTTTTTATTATTATTATAATTATAGTTGGGAAAAATAAATATGGAAAGATAAAGATTAATTAAAGGATGAAAATGAAAATTGGAAGATAAAGATTTCCATTAAATAGAATAAATTTTTTTCTTTAATATAATATAATAATAATAATAATATAAAGGTTGTGTGGGAAAACTAAAATGATTTTTTGTTTTTTGTTATTATTATACTTGGGTGGAAAAAATAAATACAACAAGGTATGGATCGTCATAAGCTTGAATAAATTTTTTTATAAAATAAATATTTTTTATTATTATGCTCCGATTGGAGAAATAAATATGGCGAGATAAAGATAGCCATAAACTCTAATAAGTTTTGTTATTATTATGTTAAGGCAGGAAAAATAAATAAGGAAAGATAAAGATTGTCAAAAACTAGAACAAAATTTTTTAGTAATTATTATGGGGGATTGAAAAAGATAAAGATTAATAATTTTTTTATTATTAAGCTTGAGCAGGTAAAAATACATAAAGATAAAGAATGAAACTGGAATAAGTTTTTTTATTTGTTACATATAAATGCGTTTTTATACATTTTAAAGTGAAGTAAGTAAGTACAAGAGTGGAATTGAATGATGAAGATTTGTGTAGTACATGTAGATTCTATTATTTGAGCACATTCAACACTGTCAATCCAACCCATCTTTTGGGTTTTTTTTTTTTTAATCGCAGTGGTATGTTGTGTTTTGAATAATGTTTTTTAATTGAGTTGGGTGATGTTCACGTTGCACTTACTAACACAAAGTTGAGAGATATAGGTCCAAATTTAAAGATTAAGGATGAAAGAGCAAATAGATCAAAGATTAGAGAGGTTTGTTGCAATTAAAAATATATGCTAACAAACTTATGAATAGTTGAAAGTACATGTTCAAATATGAGATTGAAAAATACAAGATTGAAAGGCTAATCGATATGTAATTTTAAGAAAAATATGTCAATTTATACAATTACTTTAAGAACAGACATTTTTTGTTGAATGCTTTAATTGATATCATATGTTTAACTATTATAAATATTTTTTCTTTCTACATTCAACTTTTTTATGTTTTTTTCGTGTGTTGCACGTGTGTTGTACTAACATTGTCATAAATTGTTTTGATATTTTACAAATTTTATATTTCATCTTTAATTTTACTGTATTACCATACAATGCACATGTGCTGTCCTCGTTGAAATCAATAATTATTGTTGTGCCGTCATTTGGTAGAAAGCCCCGAGGGGTTACCCAAAATTGATATAATACCATATATGGTGCCATAGGATCATATGTTTTGTATCAAGGCACGTCACATGACTGTAATTTCCCATGTAGTGTGTCTCGGTGAACGCCAGTTGGATATATGGTGCCATATTAGATGGTGTTAGATCAAGACTCGCGACTTACCTTAATTGCCAATGCTCCGTTGTTGATGGCTGTTGATGAGAGAGAGAGAGAGATCAAATTTGTTTCGGCAATCATTTATGTTGAATTTTAAGTACTCCAATGTGAGAGTTTTTGGTTTAATCAAAACAAGATATTTTAAATCGTATCACTCCCAAAAGTAGGGAAGGACACAGCAAAAAAAGGATACAAAAAAAGACACCAGAGCAAAGCAAAAAAAAAGAAACAAAAAATAGAAACTAAACAAACACAACTACTCGAGGCTAAGGCCCCACAAGACACCAGAAAACCCACCACAAGACTGGTAAAACCTCAAAACAGATCAAACTGATTCAGTAGTAATAATAATAATAATAATAATAATAATAATAATAATAATAATAATAATAATAATAATAATAATAATAATCGTCTATTGCCCAACTGCAACAGCATCTTGGCTTCGCAATCGAAAAATTCAAATGGACAAAAGGTGATATAAAAAAGATGACAAAATTGACAAGTGGTTATGTGATAAGTCTTGATAGAAAAGTAATGAGACGTGTTGAAAAATAAGATTGTGGTATATGTCAATTTTGTTATATTTTTTATATGTTGTTCTGTTCATGTAGTACAACTCCTTCACAATTGTGTCTTTCAATTCTCCTCTTAAGAATGATGGACCGAAACTTTAATTTGTGCATCCGGTGTCATGAATGTTACCAATTATGTTGTAACTTATATATACTAGTTAAACCACATGTGTATTATACGGGTAGAAAAATTTATAAAAATATATTATTAAATAGTTACATAATAAATCTGTAACATTTGCACTTCTGTAGAAAAATATAAAACACAAGTATATATTAATTGAATCAATAAGATCAATGGACTTAATAATCATGAATCTCAATCTATATTCTTACATTAATCTCTTGTACATATGCAATAATAGGAAAAAATCTATTACCATCATTCAATACATTCGAAAATATAAGTTCAACGACGAATATATAATATTATTAAGGGTAATTTTCACTCTAGATCTCCAGCCTTTCAACTTTATATCAATTTTATCCCCACTCTTTGTTGGGTTCTTTACCTAAAAGGTGTTGCTTTTAATAGTTATTGATAATCCACACCTCCATTGAAAGAAATGCGATTCTACACTTCTAAATTGCAGAAAAATACCCTATGCATAAAATCTATATGGAAAAAATAAGAAAATAAAAAAAATGGAATTATAATAATAGACAACCGATGATGAGGAAATGACATCCCGTACAATCATGCTAACAATCAAAATAGAAATCGGTTACAACGACAAAAATCTTGCATCCACAATTAGAATATAATCATAACCGAAATTCTATCCCTCCTAATTAGTCTTCTCAAAATTGAAAATTCATACACCTAGAGAAGATTCTGATAAAATTCTAAAATGTGATCATGGAAGTTGATGTGAATCCATTGTAATATGTGAAATTTACTGGTTCTGCAAAATAGGGATTATGGGAATTTTGTATGATAACACATGTTTTGT
The DNA here is from genome assembly GCA_963692815.1 of Nyctanthes arbor-tristis. Classification (NCBI taxonomy): domain Eukaryota; kingdom Viridiplantae; phylum Streptophyta; class Magnoliopsida; order Lamiales; family Oleaceae; genus Nyctanthes; species Nyctanthes arbor-tristis. The sequence continues at coordinate 28,600 of CAVNYN010282171.1, forward strand.
ATATGAGGATGATCCTGTTACCACTATGACATAGTAAAATCATGAAAGCATTGTGTGACCATGATAAACTGATTTGGATTTGGGGTAACATTTTAATAAGCATTTTGGATTTGGATGTGAACCTGTGGGATTTTTTTTTGTTACCAAATTCTGGATATGGAGTTGATACTGTTACCAGAAGGCAATAGTAAAAATCATTGTGTGAAACTGAGACATTGATTGCTAGTTAATGGTGTGTGGTAACAATTAATTAAGTATTTTGTTACCATGGCATCATGCTGACTGATTCCAGCTATTAAGATCTGTGGTTGGTGGTAACAATCTATTAGGATCTTTGTTACCATGGCACCATGCCGATTAATATACCAGTCTTACTATCATATATGTGATCTAGTAAATGCATGATATGGAACTTGATACATTGGAAGACAATTTTTGTTGCAGAGATGATAAAAGAATCCACAATAAAAATCAAAGGATAAGGGAAAAGTTGGTAACTATCTAGAAGCTGTAGACTTTTTACCAGGCATATTTGTAACAGCAGCCAACCCATAACTCAAATCAACTCAAACTATACACACATAAAAAAAAAAGTGCAAAAAAAAAAAGAGGAATAAAAACTGGACTTAATACATATCTATAATATCAGTACATATATAACCAACAATAAAAATGAGACAAAGAGGAACCATAATATCAACATATCCCACAACATATGTCAAACTACAAGCCTAACAGCAAACCATCTATGCCATACTCTACAGCAAGCCATATAAGCCATATCTGCCTCATAGCAAACTATAATATCAGCATATGTCAGACTACAAGCCTCACATTAAACCACATATGCCATACTCCACACTAGTAACAAGATCAACCATCATATAAAGAAATTGTAGGGAAGAAAAAATAAAATAAATTTTACAAGCCATTAGCACCACAACCTCAACAACTAAATCCCCAGGCATCTACTTCCAACTAGCCATGTCAATGAGCCGAGCCGAATTTAGGCCCGAGCTCGGCTCGGGCTTTTTTGGTCCCGAGCCTAAAAAGCCCAAGCCGAGCTGAGCCAAAGCCCGGTTGCAAAATTTAGGCTCGACTTGAGCTTTAGCTCGGGCCTTTTCTGAGCCGAGCCGGCCTCCAGCTTGGTTTTTTTTAATAAATAACACAAACATAGTAGTGGTGAAGATAAAATGTGGTGTGATAAACAAAAATCGTAGTGACAATATAATTACCTTTTTATATGAAATTGTAAGTCAAATAATTAAATTATTACAAAGTTTTTTTAGTTTTTTTAAATTTCGACACATGCGGGCCTTGAAAGCCCGGTGAGCCACACTTTCCCCAAAATTTGGGGCTTGACTCGGGCTTTTTTGGGGCTTGTGATAAACAAGCCACGAGCCGAGCCGGCTCAGGCTTTTTAAGGGTCAGGCCGTGGGCCTCCCGAGCTGAGCCGGCTCGTTATGCATCCCTACTTCCAACTATTGTGTAAACATAAACACTGTTGTTGATACAAACTAATGATAACATAATTACGCATCGTCATGTCTTAGGAAATCATATGTCATTTAAAAAAAAGCCCATCCTCTTGAGGCAGCATTTGGTGATTTCTCTCCAAAAGTAACATAATATTTCAACATTGATTCTCACTGACATATTTAAACAATTGGATAGCCATTTTGGTCTAGGTGGTAAGTGTATCAAAAGGATTATGTATCTGATGGAGCTTGTTCTTGAAAATGTACTCTGCATATTTGACGACGAAAATCCCCACTTGCTTCCCAAACTCTTCTTAGCCTTCTTGCCGGACCGTCGTCAAGCACCATTGAGCTTGGACGCCATCTAAGAAGTAGATGTTCAGGCAACCGCAACAACTACCGAAAACCCCCAAATAATGGAGAACGCATAAACCAAATTGAATAACAATTGGAATTCAGGAATACGGAAAAGGGTTCGAGCTGCTGTGATTGCAATTTTAAAAGCAATGAAGATCAATACCAGTAAGAGTCATAGTCCGAATAAAATTGTCTACAGTTAAGGAGGACATGATTCTGCTCACCAAAAATAAAAGAATCCCACAAAACCCGTCTTTTAATTTGAAATTAAAAGAGGATTAGTCAGTTACAATCGTGATTATAAACAAATAACGGTTATACTAATTAAAAAAACACGTTGGGATATAAAATAAAAAAAAGAAATAATAATAAAATATTATTTAGTTAAAAAGGGGGGAAAAAGGAGTATAAATGCAATCCACAATGGTAAATATGTAAATAATTCAGATTGTGGTGTATAACAGTAATAAAAATAATAAAGGGGATATATCTTTTAATTTCCTCTCCTTTGTTTTGGGCCTACTAACTCCCCAATCTTTCATTTATTATCATATTACGTCCCCAACGTTACTTTTCGTCTACAACCTTTCAATTTTCACCATTAACTCATATCAAAATGACTATTACACCCTTGATTCTTTATGTCTATTATAGGTCTCCAACCCTTCAATTTCTATATAAATATGTTCTCATCATTTTTCGAGTGCGTAAAAGCCCAACCTTTTATTTTTTGTCGTGTTATATCCCCATTAATACTTTTCATATTAACTTTTTAATTCTTACTGTTAATATCTATTAAAATTTTCATAATATCATTAGTTATTTAAATAAAAAACAACGAATAATATAAAATAAGAAATCCACATACTCTAATATGCTCTAACATAAACCAATAACAACAGTAATAAATAATGATAATAGAAAAAGTTGATCTACAACGGTCTCGATGGATATCAAATTCATGTCGAAGAAAGTTGTTCATCTAAGTATCAATGTGGCGAATCGGACTATCACAGATCACGTGGTGAATAGGATTGGGTAGATCTACCCCAAAAATGATTTTTGATTTATAAAAAAAAAACATAACCCTAATACTTTAATTCTAATTAAATTTCTTGTTGCTCTTTTTGATTTTCATCCTAATTTCCCCACAGTTTGTTATTCGTCTCAATATAATATGATCCACCAATTGTGAATCCATAAAAAAGTAGAATTAGTGCATTAGGGTTCAGTTTCGTTTTTGTTTTTGTAAATTGAAAATAATTTTTTTGTATATCAACGGTGATCTATATCCGTTACGTGATATGTGATCATGATTTTTTGCACTGACTCTCGGATCGAAAACTTTTTTTTCCTTTACGCGGATTAGCTATTCATCAAGTTTGATGTATATCGAGTTTTTTTTTTTTTTTGTTATTACTACAGGTTAAGATGGGTGGAGTTTTTATTTTATATTGTTCTTTATTTTTTATTTTTATTTAAATAATTAAATGTATAATGGTAATTTTAATTGAAAATACCATTAGTAATTGAAAGGTTGAGGACATAAGTGTTATATCCACATTAACACTTTCTATACTAACATTTTAATTCTTACTATTAATATCTATTAAAATTTTCATTATATCATTAATTATTTAAATAAAATATAAAGAACATTGTGAATTAAGAAATCCACACACTCTAACCCCCTCCAACACAACTCAATGAAAAGTTTAATAAATATTAAAAGTAAGAATTAAAATGTTAGTATGAAAAGTATTAATGGGAATATAACACGACAAAAAAAAGGTTGGGCTTCTACGCGCTCAAAAAATAGTGAGGACAAAATTATATAGAAATTGAATTGTTAGGGATCTATAGTGGAAATAAAGTATCAAGGGTATAATAGTAATTTTGATAGGGGTTAATGGTGAAAATTGAATGGTTGGGGACAAAAAGTAACGTTGGGAACGTAACACGATAATAAATGAAATGTTGGGGACTTAGTAGGCCTTAAAAAAAAGATTGGGGACAAAATTGATATAAAATTGAAAGGTTGTGGACATGGCGTGAAAATTACCCTATTATTAAATTCAAAATTGCCATCTCTATAATTAAAGTTAGCCATAAAATATAAGATACTCCAATCCAAATAATAGATCATGAAAAATAAAAAAATGTGTTACAATTAACATTTAACTTATTATGTCATCACCAACTCAAGACACTGCATTTTATAGAAAATCTAAAATTTCAGATATCTTACAGTTCAATTGAAGCAATGTCATATATGGAGGTGATTGCAGAAAGAAGTGACGTTTTTCTCACAATAAGGGAATAAATTCAAATCTAAGTAATCTAGAAATTATGGGGCAAAAAATGAGATGAGATGGACATTACATTCTAATTCATTGAAAATGGAAAGAATAGTAATAGTAAGAATGACAATGGGGAGTGTTCACCTTCAAATTTAATTAAGCTAGAAATGAGGGGTTGGGAGGCAAAAAATGAGATATGATAGACATCGCATGTTAATTCATTTGAAAATGGAAGGAATTCTAAGAGTAAGAATGGCAATGGGTGTACTCTAGTCAGGTAAGCCACACACGTACCCCATCCCATTTCTACCAACTTCACCCTATACCTGCCTTGTACCCGTTTGATATTTGAATTTATTAGTGAAAAAAGCCTCTAAAAAAAAGAGACAAAGTTGTTAAGGCTTGTGTGTTAAATTTAATTGTTAAATGTCCAAATCTTCTTTGAATTTTTCCACAAAAGTTTACGTTACCCAAAAAAAAAAAAAGAAGAAGAAATTATCACAAGATTTACTAAATAAAAAGGCAGGAAAATCGTAGGACCAAAGGTACTGAGACTTAGTTCTCTTAATTAACAGATATAGATTTTGGAGAAACTCTTAAGATATTATTTGAACTGGATTATCATCGGTGCGTTGCACGGGAAGATCTAAATCAGATTATGTGAGTCGAACTTATAATAATTTTTTAGGAAATTCACAATAAGAAATTATATGTAATTATTTGGCTATACTAAATTAATTTTTTACTTTTGAAGAAATTTGGGTATTATATTTTACTTAGCTGAATTAATGCATTCTAGCTATTTAATTTATTTATCTTTCAATCATGACCTTAGAATGATGAATAGAATATTAATCACCTTTAAATGATAATCGTTTAAGAAGGAATATAAATTAGAAGATCAGATAAATCAAAAAATTTTGAAAGGGAGTGGATCGCGTAAGGATTATTAGATAAGAGATAATTAGATTCTTACCTGTGCGTTGCATGAGATGAATATATATTAAATTATTTAAAAATAATAATATGAAATTTATTACACTAATTTAGATAAATGATATTACACGAAATAATTGCTAGTTAGGAAATTATGTGTACTCTGAAAATATTTCTTATTCGAAACCAATAAAGTCATATAGTATGAAGATTATATAAATTAATAATACATAAAAGTAGTTATATATAAATACTCGTAATTATTAATATTTATTTATATCGGGAAAAATTAAGAAAAAATTAAAATTATAATTATAATTTTCGATTAACTTAAACTAACGATATATATGTTTAATTTCTATTAATTTTAAAATACAAATCTCAAGATATATTAGACAATTGAATAATTAAATTTATATATAATTTAAACAATTAAATGCTGATAATTATTAATTAGTTATTAAATTTAATAGAGAATCTTATTTCAAAATGGTGAATGAATAAGGCAAAAGTGAATAAACATTTTTTTTAAAAAAAGTGAAAAATTTAGAATACCACACATGTTATCGCAATACGAAATAAAATGTCTAAAAAGACCCTTCTAATAGATTTTCTGGGGGAAAAACTGTGGTACAGAGGTATCGTGACTCCTTTCATTTAATTAATTAATATATAGATGAGAAATATAAGAATAAAGAGACGAATTAGATAATAATAACAAATAAATAAATAAAAAAGGGGACAAAGTAGTTTTTACCATACCATTTACCAACGGAATAAGGCAAATTGGTAAATGATCGAAATCCCCCTTATAGCAAAATGGGCGAGAAAATTGCAATTAGATTATACCGCAGCTCCTTTCATTTTATCATATCATATCATATCATCATCATCATATCATATCATCATATCATTATATAATATATAATACAACAGTTTTCAATTAGATTTAGATTATCAATTGCAATTTTTTCACTATTTTGCTGATATCATCATGATGTTGTACAATAATTTGGATTCAATTAATGCCATAATTGATTTTCAATTGGTTTTATTTTTCAAGTTTTAAAGTTTAAACTTTTCTTATTTGGATATTTATCACGAGTTTTCAATAATTTATATTAATTTATTAGTTTTTTATATTCCTTTTTTATTTTAGTTTTCTCATTTCTATTTTTTAGTATTTATATATAATTATGAGTTTTTACAAAATTTTATTATTATCTACTGATGCAAATTTGACGGTGAGTAACTGTTCAATTTCTTATGAATTAGCATTTTTTAGAGTTATTCTTCCCGTTACTGAATTATTCAAAAATGAGCACATTATAAACTAATTGTCTGGTATTATCTCTATTTATTTATTTATTTAGTTATTTATTTAATATCTATGTATGTTTAATTTTCAAAATTTCCTTTACAGAGTTCTTGATAATATCGAAACCAAAATTTATTTCTGAATAACTTAGAAACTTATTTCAAAGTAACTTATATTATAACTGAAAACTTAGTTCAGAATAACTTGGAGTAAATCAATTGATTTATTTATTCTTCTTTTTTGTGCAATAAAAATCAATTTATTTGCGTCACGTCAACAATTAAAGACACATAATGTAATTCTGTTATAATAATATATAGTTAAAATTTATTTTCTTGACTTCTATGATCTAACTTGAAAATCTTTGCGACTATTTTTTTAATATTTGTTTCTATATCATTTATATTGCAACGATTAGGTTGTAGATGATGCGAAAAATTTATTTTTTTAGTCTTTTTCTCCATATGTGAAGTCTTCAAAATATCGACTGAATTCATGTTATTATTTCATTTGATTTAATTATTATTGTGACTATTTATTTTTTTTGTAATTTATGTAATGAATTTTTTTATATGAAACATTGAGAATTTATCTCACCTTGCAACGTACGGGTTGAATACTAATTGATTGATATTTTTATTTGACGAAGATAATAATAAATTTTAGCGAAAATTTTGTGAGCAGAGAAACAAGAAATCCATAAGAAGAAAATGAACTACACAAAAAACCCTCCATTGCGATTATCTGATCTTATTTTTCTTTTTAGGATGTCCCACATATATAGTCCTCTTTATATTAAAAAGTCCATCTTGCGTCTCTTTACAAATATATCCATATTTAATATTTTAATTATAACTATCAATTATGAATTTTACTCATAAAAAGGATACGTCGAGAGAGTATTTTTTCATGAGTATGGAAATTTTTATCTGAACGGGTATCGAGTGAATACGGGTATGTACACACCCGATATATATTATTAAACTGTTAACTAATAATATTAAATAAGTTAGATGATTTAAAAGTGAAATATAGTAAAACATTAATTGAGTATATAAGCAGGTAACTATTAATATAGTATTAATAAAACATTAATTTATTGAGTCAAATACTAAATTAAAACTGTATATTTATTATTTTTGCTATGCAAATATGATAATGTGTATTTATCTAATATTTTATTATTCATTATTATTGATTTTTTTTGAAAATTAGTCTTCATGTACAACGCACGAGTGAGAGACTAAACTTATAGTTGCAATAGTTGATTGTGATATGATTATTTATAGTGATGGAAATAGGGTTGGTTAGCCATACTTTGGACCGGCTCTATGAGTCTTAAAGTCACCCAGACCCGCCCCAAACCTACAAATTCATATGGGGGTCAAGACAAGTCGGGTCATGGGACGGGTTAGGACGCCACCATGACCCACAAAATGACTCATGGATTTTTTCCCCTTTCAATTAACGTTATGTGCAACGCATTATTAATTGATGAACGTAAAATAAAATAAAACCTTTATTTAGAATTTTAAAGTTCTCAATATTAACTAATATAATAACATGATTCTTTTAATTCGACAGAAAAGTTCTTTCAAAAAAATAATATAATAATAAAAAATAAAAATAAACTACCACGTATTTAATGGTCGATTAGTCAAATTGACATCTCTAATAATTTCTACACATTTGTCTAAATAAATTTATTAAAAATAAAAAATGCCTGGTGGGTCACGAGTCTATGGTGGGGTCCACCCTGAATCCACGGCGGGTCAGATAATGTTGCCTCATACCCCTTCTTTTACCCCGATTAGGTGTGACGGGTTAATCATATTATAAGCATATCCCAACGGGTTTATAGATTGATGGGTCAAATTGCTATATCTAATTATTTGATTGCTAACTATTATAAATTTATATAGTTTGGACGTGTGAATTTGCACGATGAGTTTGGAGGAAACTAGAATTATGAACTCAGATATTTTACTATAAATATTCTGTGGTAAATTGTAATTCGCATATCAATTCGTAAATTTATAAAATGCAACTGATATATTGTACTTTATTTATAAAATGATGTTCATACTCACACGTCAATTTTGATATGAATATACACTATAAGTCTACCTGTGCAACGCACATGTGAAAAAACCTAGTTAACATATAGATATGTTTTAATTTTCAGTTTTGATTTTGTAATAAGTACCCCATATTATATGGATTAATTCTACTATAATTTCGTGGTTGGGGGGTTCCTATCTAACACTGTATAAATGTGCTTATTTAAATTGTTTTTAGACACAACCACGCGCAAACACTACTAAGTTAGTGGAGTGATATATATATATACACACAAATACAAATAAATATTTATTTATGCATATCAAACGTCAGGCGGTGTACATATATGCGAAAAGAGATGAGTCACAGTAATTTCTTCTACAATATGAGATGAGATGAGATGATGTACTCTCATTGGCTATCGATATTGTGCAACTCAAGCAGAGTGCTTAGTGATCTAGCTTTGACCATGCCTAGCTTTGTCCTCTTCTTCGTAACCAACTGCACTGGTTTCATCTTCTCCTCATTATCATCATCATCTACCAAACAGTTGCAGCTTCTGGTTGTCGGTAATCCTTTCAAGTCCACATCTCGCAACACAGATGACATCCCATGATTATTTGGGGATATTTCACTAGTGTTGTTGGTCCCCCGGCGTCTAGTACTGCTCATGCTTCTTAGCCTCCCTTTGCCCAGATGATGCTCACACAATGCATAACCCACCAGCGTAGGTTGGCAGCATCTCCATCCCCTACCATTAACCCGACTGCACCGAGATCCCTCCATTATCACATTCCCTCTCCTCTTTTTTCCCTTCTTTTTGCTATCTTCTTCTTCTTCTAATAATAATAATAATTTCTTGTTTGTCTTTGATTTCATCCTAGCCTTGGTGGTGGCCGCCTGATCAGCACTAGTACTGCTGCTGCTTTCTGCTATTGCTTCTTTTCTTTTCTTCAACGGAACTACCTTATATTCCCCTTGTGTACTCCATCGCCCATCTGAAGGTTAATTACATTAAAGACACATATTGTGCTACATATATATAGAGTAGTACATAGCTAGCTAGTGCAATATATATGTATGTATTAATTAATTATAAAATAAATAGGTTTTCTTTAGCTAATTAATTAGTTACCTGGATTAGAAGAAGATAATGGGGGCGCCACCTTGATATCTACTTGTTGAACTAAAATTCTTGCATTTCTGAAAAATAAACACACAGTACTAGTGCAATTAACATGGAGATTGATGTATATGTATAAGATGGGGACCAGTGTGATAACATGCATCACATGGAGCTACCATTGCTGTTGTCCCATTACGCACCTACGTACTGATGGGATGAGAATTAAAATGAAAAGAGAGAAAAAGATTAATTAAACAGCTATATCAATATGGTTGGGAATGGATTTGGAAGGTATGGAGGGGATACCACTCTCAACTCCTAACACTACTACATATACTAGTACTAGTATTTCCACTTATGTTTTTTATTTTTTAATTATTACTGTTAAATAATAATAAATCCAAGTTACTGATTACAAGAGAATTCATGAAACAAGAAATCCCAGTTATATATATATATATATATTACACACACCAGTCCAGTTACTTTTTTCTTCCACATTCTTACCTGATATCATTACTGCTGGATATCTCATCTATCACCTCCTTGCTTTCCAATTCCTGCAAAAAGCAAATCAAACAAATATGAGAAATTTCCAATTATTATTATTATTATTTTTCCATTTCAAAACCCAGAAAAATCAACCCTTTTGGTTCGCAGAAATTAAAATGCACAAACTTGCTGGTGCATCTTTTACAAAAGGGTAATTGTGGCAGCATCAAAAAGTCATGATCAGTGCAGTTAATTTCAAGAAAAGTTGCCACCACCTAAACCTACCGTTTGCTCAATCTTATCTTCAGTTGTAGCATCCTGGTGCAGTACCCATCTAAGTCTTTCACTGCTCATCACCATGTTTTGGTCCGACGGTTGCTTCGGAGGATCATCGGATTCGGGCTTAGCTTCTGATAGTTGCCGATTTCCATTTGACAGTGGCGATATTTGCTGTTGCACCACCGCTGATCGGTTGAGCTGGAGATCTGAAAGGGGCGCCGAAGAGAAACAAGACTGCGGAGGACGCTTCCTGATCCTCATATATCTATATCAATTCCAAAGCACAACACAGGCCGAACGAGATGGTTTGGGGAGGGGAAAGAAAAAAAATTGAAAGCTCTCAAGGAGGAGATATTAAAAAGTTGAGTTTTTCTTGGGGCACGTAGTTTTTGTGAGGTTTTGCACTCTCTCTCTCAAAAATGGTGTGTGCTGTGTGTGTTGTCTCTCTCTCTAACTTTTATTTGTTGCACCACACACGAGGATTCGTGCACAACAAGAAGTTTCCAATGGATGGCACGTACGAGGGTGGATTAGAGAGAAGATTAGGCGCGTGTGAAGTTGGGTGGAATAGACAGGTGGAGACTGTGACAGCGTGGATGCAGCGTGTGACATATAGGGGCTACAAAAAAAGAATATTTTATTTTATTTGTGAAAGAAAAAACCTTTAACAAAATGTTTTACAATAAAATGACATTTTAGAGCATTCTCAATGTTGGGTTGACCAAATAATGTGAGGGATAATGGAGGGGAAGGGAAAAATGTAAAAGAGGGCTAAATTTGGGCTTTTATTCTTAATAGAATCCACCCTTCATATAGGATTTTCCACTTGATTTTCCTTCTTTTTTTCAAATAGCATTTTCCACTTTGATTTTTCACTTTGATTTTTTTCCCTTAAGTTTTTTCCTCCACATTAGAAATGCTCTTACTATATATATATTATGGTGTAATTGGAAAAAAGTTAGGAGCAAGTTATTAGTAAATTACCCCATTTTATTTTATCAAATATTTTGTCATTTTTTTTAACAAATAATGGAACTCTATAATAAAAAATTATAATAACAGCAAGGTTGGGTTTGTTTTTATCATTTATACCTTTTACAAAATAATAACAATAAATAAAAAATAGTATAGGATCCACTTCATCGAAGAGGTGTTATACTCAACACAAATTATAATTATAAGTAAGCACAAGCCCAAGAGAAGAAAATTTGTTCTACTTCATCCATCAAAATCTAATTTATGTCTAAGATAAGAAAATCGACTAAAGATATAAAACGTAACAAGTATTATCTAACTCGTCAAGTAGCTTCTCCATCATAAAATCATAAATATTAAAATGTGCAATACTTGCATTTCTTGAATGTTAACAAAATGGAGTGTAAATGGTAAAAATGTACTGGACTGCAATGCTACAAGAATTAGTTAAGTAGCACTATGTTTACTAATTGCATTTACTTCTTATTAATTAACTAATATATATCCTTAATTTATAGATAGATTTGATTTGAATCAGTTCTCATTTTGTGTAATGTGGTGTAGAAAGTTAGTTTTTCTTAGCAACTTTAAACATATGAAAGAATATGCATCAAGAACTTTGGAGTTGATTTTATAGCGCAACTCCAAACATGACAAGAACTTTAAACATATGAAAGAATATGCATCAAGAACCTGTTTTCTTCCATTCATCATGTACGTATCATTTTATTACATGTATGTTATGTATGTGATGTATGTATCAGATAATTACAGAAATGCATAATAATAAAGAAAAATGGAAATTATAAGCTTGTTACAGTAAAGTAGAGCCTGAAATTAATGCATAAAAAACATATGTATATATAATAACTGGTAATACAACACTAGAGAAGAGAAGACACTAGACAAGTAGTCCAATAATATTAATTTGCTTGCAATTATATAAAAGATGTGTGGTGGTCGAGTGGACGGGGCAAATAGACTAGTTTCCCTGTGGACCTTGTAACAGACCCTGGCCTAGTCGCTGTGCCCCTCCTTCAATTATTCCTAATAAAACTGCAGCCGTGATCACATACATAGATTTGGGCAGCAAAATTAAAACGCTACGCCGTTAATGTTGGAGGATATGCAACTGCAACAACTTGTTTTTATAGGCTGTAATTTTACTTCACTATCCTTTGCACACTTGAGATGGGCATCAAACTCACAAACATGACATCGGTACAGCCAGTGGTTTGATCCAGATCCTCTGCAGATATCACAAATAAATGCCTTGTTCTCATACGGTGGCACAAAGCATAGATTAAGGTCGTGATCATGAGCCTTTGATTTGATTGACGAGCCAAGGAATGCGCAAACAACATGTAAATCAAGTTGACACTTTTCACAGTGGTAGCAGAAACCCGTATCTTGGGTGCCACACGCGTTGCATCGATACTTTCCTTCCGGGTAGGCAGGGACAGAAAGCAATGTTAAGCTGTGATTTCTATCAGCCTCATGTTTGTAACGTTGGGGAATTTTGGAACAATTTATGTGCAGGCAATAATTGCAGGGACTACACATGTAAATCAATCCAGAGGCCTGTTTGGTACAGGCTGAACACGTTATTCTGATTATTACTCTATTATTATTATTATTATTATTATTATTAGTGGTTGCTGAGGGTTGGAAAGAAACCTGTTTCAGAGGATGGGGATGGCTGAAATGGTTGATGTGAGCTTCAGCTTCAAGTTTTTCCATTTCTGATCTTCTTCCTTTGAATGGATTAGCAGCAGTTGTTTCACTATATATGCATGTTTAACAAAAAACCTACATTGGATATATATATATATATATATACTATCATATACAATGTGTACACGTTTACTTTGGTCATATCTCCCATTGGTGAATTGTCATTAATTAACCAAATTTGCCTCAGACTCCTCAAGTATTCAGTGAGCCATTAATGGAGAAATCGATGTGACCTTGAAACTTATTAAAAGATTATTCCGGCATTCACCTTGTGATTACCTAATAATTACATTCCTAAGAAAAAATATCCATCTGGCCAAAGAATAACGATCGAGGCTTTTAGTGTGTGCATATTTGTTATATCTCAGGAATCGAATTTTGTTGGTTTTGCTGGGAACTGCATAATATCTAAGTCTAGCTAGAGTTAGTTTTCTTGTCATTCAAATGTTAACTTCTTGTTGATGGTCGGTGTTGTGTCATCTGCTGTTGCGTTCCAAGCTATGTTTCTTGTTCTCCAAGACCAAGTCCAAGTCCAAGTCCATCCACACAAGAGAAGTTATGCCAGCTGACATGTTTGTAGTCTTGTGCTTAATTATTTCCTTGCTATTTTTTGTTTGGTTTGAATCTGGAAGCTGCACTCAATCATCATTGTTGTTGGCCTGATTTTCAATATCGATTGAGAAGCAGCACGATGCATTCATAACTTGGAATTGTCATATGATCTTCACCCACCAAAATTGATTGAATTGCTTTTGATTTCTAATGAAGCCTTGACTACTGTTTCTTGTGAGTTAATTAATACCTTCATCTTTCTGCTCTGGATGTGCAATCATTTTAACTTACAATTTTTATATCAGAGTTGAGTTGAGCTGAGCTGCCGAAGCATTTCTATGTCAAAAAGTTGTCCATTTGTCCAGATTTTTCGGATTGCACCAACAGCCTCCCAAACAAATTATTATTAATAATAAAATACGTGACCAATACTTTGCAGCTGCCTAAACAACATTCACCATTTCTTTTTCCCCAAATAAATAATTTTTCTAAGAAACTTGATCAGACTTTAAAAATAGAACTTGATGTCTCACATAGTAGCCATCGGAGCAGCGTGAGTTGTGCATTATGTGGGGCTTCTTTTGTCCGATGACTACCATGTGACACATCATACTCTATTTTTAGAGCTTAATCAAGTTTCTTAGAAAAATTAGATATCTCTCTTTCATTCTTATTTTTGTCATATACTAGTTTAATTTCATCTTGGGTTGGACCCGCCTATTTATATAAATTGGATCCGGAACTGTTTGGGCCATGATTGATCTCGGATCTTGGGCGACTGACTCTGGTCGATTGATTCGTTATCATCGAGAATACGAAAAACAACTTGACCCCCGCAAGAGTAGAGCCAGATCTCTCCGTCTCTCCGCCCTCAACGAGCGTTGCCCTCAGCGAATAATTCTACCCTCAGTTGCTCGTGTCTCAATTTCCCAACTCATTCCAGAGGTGTGTGTTTTTTCCAGATTCCTAATAATATATTTTCTCTTTCTGAGTCGCGCACTTCAATATACATCTTCTTCTAGCCCGGATATTCAAGAGATAATCATTTCGTGTGGCAAAATTCTGCGAAAGCTGAACCTAGGTATGGAGTAATACCCAGGGCGTTTCTTCGTTTTCATCCTACTCCTTTTATTACATATTCAGTTCAACACTTGCTGGTACTGTTGAAATTTAATCCTCATTTTTGCTCCCATAAGAATCAGGACTAGGCAAGTTGTTGATTTGGGGATTTCTGATGCTGTTATATTTGAAATTGATGACAACCACGACAGCTATGTTTGAAGCGATGCTCGTTAAGTCACTGAACAATTTCTATCCACCCCTCTGTTAGCATTAGTCGGGCATTCTGGGGCATTTTGGGCAAACGACATCGTTTAGTTATTTTGTTGGTTTCCACTTTGAAGTTGTAACACGCTTTTAGCCTTGATATATATGCGCTGAGTATGAGAGAGAAGGGCAGTATTTGGAGAATATTTCTTGTGGGTTCCAGAAATGGAATTTTCCTCACTCAACTCCTAATTTCTTCTGTTTTCTCACCTGAATTCGTCTCTCTTATCTCTCCTTTTCTTTGTAATTTCAACTTATTTCAGTTTCCTTTCAATGAATTGAGTTTATTTCCAGAAAACCCATTTATTAGTTCCTTCATTTATTGATTTATTGCTGAAATTTTTCTGTGAGTTGTGGGGTTAGCTGACACCGTCCGTTTTCCCAGTACTGATTACAATGAGTTTTGCTTGAATCAACTATATGTAACTGGGAGACTTTTTTTATAGTTGTAAATATACAAGTTTATCAGTGTATTTAAGGTTCTTTTCTCACATGGCTGTGATTTAAATCTTTAGCTGCAACAAAGTTTTGTCTCTTTTTTCCCTTTTTCTCGTTGTTCAGCTGTGGGGGTAGGTTCAACTTTCAAGTACGCATATGTCCATGTCATCCATAAGGGCATAGTTGATGGCATAACTCTTCTACCTGAATGAAATTTTGCCATACATTTTTCTATGCAAATGATAGATCGGAAGTTAAATGACAATTTTCAGGGGTATGGATTTTTAAAGCCTTGCATAAGATTCAGAAATATGTACTCTTTCTTTTGCAGGTGTAAATCAGGATGACACCTGTTTGCCCTTTCATTAAGGCTGCACGGCCTGATGAAGCTTCTACCAAAAAATCTAGTGAAAATAAAAATAAAACACACGCAGCCTGTGACAGCAAGCCTAAGCAAGAGTCATCAATTTCTCCAAAATGCCCCTTTGGATATGATTCTCAGACATTTAAGTTGGGCCCTCTCAGTTGCATCATTTGTCAAGCGCTTCTTTTCCAATGCAGCAAATGTGTGCCTTGTTCTCATGTATATTGCAAGTAAGAATGCCAATTCTTACCATAGTGTATCTATATTTTTATTGATATATACAAACAACACATCTAAGTGACTGTTTGAATCTATTTATTCAAATTGAATAATAATGAGAAATTATAATGAGGTGAAATGAGTTGTGTAGATTTAATAAAAGTTTGTGGTCAAATCAGTGGTAGGTGAGATTATAAAGTGGTTTCATAAAGAGAATCAAACACTCCGTAATTATGGTTTGTGAGCCCTTGTCTGATGCTTTGGTGCGTGTCTGATTCTCATTATTATTCAAGGAAAATTATGGGGAAATTATAATGAAGAGCGAGGTAGAATGAGTGGTGGAGATTTAAAGAGGTTTGAAATGTGTGGATGTATTTGAGTAGTTCTCAAATCAAAGGATAGGTAGAAATTATAATTTTGTGATAAATTTTACCCAATAACGAGATATAAACACCCACAAAATCGTGTATGTGACACTATTATAATGACATCGATCATCTCGTGTTAATTTCGCTTGTAGATTGTATTCTTGTATATTGAACTACCATACTATTATTTGTTTAAGTATAGAAGCTAAGAAACACGGTTTATCTTCTTTGCATCTTACTCTTTCAGGGATGTACTCAGATTAGGATAAAAGGTACAAAGGTTCATTTTCTGAAAGTGAAGTAATTATTTCCAGAATTATATATCATCATCAAGCTTCAGCCTAAATTGATGAAAAATAGATCATCTTATCCCCAGTTTCTCACATATGCCAAACACAACATATTAATAGCTTCAGGATTGGAAAAAGGGAAATTATAAGAAAAAAATGGAGACTACTTCTATATAGCCTTGCTAGTTTTAATGAAGCAGTATAAAACCCTATCACCATAAGTACAATAAACAACCAAAAAAGAATGGAACTTTTAGTGGTGAAATGAATTTTCAACTTTATTGGACATAACAGGCATGAAAGGAGATGTCTTAAGTGGCTCTAAAATTAAAAGCTGAAGTAAAAGAAGGGAAATTGTGCATTATCTGCTGGATATCTTGCTAGATTAATAAGTAAAACCATTTTCTTTTTTCATGCCAGTTTAATTGTAGGGATCAATACCATTTTGAAGTAACTAGACAGCATGCATAAAGTGAAATAGAATTTAAAAAGTTACCTAAAATTCACTTGACATCAAAATATAGATTAAAGAAATATCTAGTAAATATTAGCTCTATTTCAGGTGTAAACGCGAAATGATTACGGTCTAGCTTTAGTACCTTGCCTTCTGATACCAAATAGCATTCAATCGAAAACCTTATTTCCAATTGCGTAATCCAGATTCCAGATGGAAGACAACCATAGCTAGCATTCATAAAACTATGATTTCTATAAAGAATAATGCTATTCTCCCTTGTTGGATCACTGACGGGGTCACTTGGTAGGGGTATACCGTATATGTGTCTTCTGACAATATCTTTCAATTCAATGGAAACAAATTGAAACACTTGGCGGGGGGTTGTATATGTCATATGCCATCTCATGATAAATGGTCATTTAATGGTAAGTGACTGGATAAGTCACTCGCCAAGGACGTGTAGTATAACCCATGATATAAATGAGTTAACAAACACTTAAAATTGACATTCTAAATTAGCAATAAATAAATAATTTTTCAAACACTATACATTAGAGCTTTCAGATGTAAATGGAGTTCATACAACCTAGAGAAGAGAAACTGAATTCGCCAAACTAAAGTAAAAATAATAAAATTTAAAACACCTCCAACGTTTTGGCCATAAAATATCCTGTTGATTGTGCTTAGGGTCGTGATGTTAGTTCCATCATGTCTAGTTATTTTGCTTTTACATTGGCTTTGCTAAATCTCAAACATAAGAAGAAGAAGAATGGCTTAGATCACAAAAGAAATTAGGGAGATTAGGGTTCTTGTAGAGGTCAATAGACAGCATAACAATTCCCAATATGCGGTGGCAATTGAAATGGAGCTATTATGGTTGGCAAAAGACTGAAAATTGATTTGGCTGGCAGCATATGGCGCCTTATATTATATGCTAAAGATACTTTCTTTCTGTTAAACATTTTCTGACACTGTACATCCTGTAAATATTATGTGTCCCTATACGTCAAACTTTCCTGTAATCTGATTGATTTTTGTGGATGGTGTTGCTTGTAACACATTTTCTGATATATTTCTATGACTTAGCCTTTTGTATTTATGATGAAAACCAGAGAGTGTATATCACGCTTCAAGGATTGTCCGCTATGTGGTGCTGACATAGAGAAGATTGAAGATGATCCAAATCTTCAGGGTGTTGTTGACCGCTTTATTGAAGGCCATGCAAGAATCAAGAGGTCTCAAGTTAATACTGAGGAGGCGGAAGGAGAAGGCGAGAAGAAAACAGTTATATATGAAGATGTGTCACTTGAGCGAGGTTCTTTCTTGGTGCAGCAAGCCATGAGGGTAAGTTTGTCAAGTACCTATCAGTTCCTTTGATCAAAATATAAATCATTTTTATTAAGCGTACTTGAATTAGTTATTTTTTTCGACTTCCTCAAAAGAAATGTCCGAGTAGAAACTGAATAGCAATTTCTGTTTTTGCTTTTGTGTGTTTAATATGCAGGCACTACGTGCCAATAACATAGAGAGTGCAAAGTCAAGGCTTAGTTTATGCGTTGAAGATGTTAGAGAACAGTTGGAGAGGATGGGGAACACTTCTGAATTGTGCTCGCAGCTAGGCGCTGTTTTGGGTATGCTTGGTGATTGCTGGTATGTTACGGCTCTCTCTTTATTGATCTTGGCAGAAGCGTATAAAATTTTCTGTTTGTGATGCTTATGGGTGGTAAATATGCTGGAAAAATAGAGATTTTTGTGATCCGATTTAGAAAAATAACACCGTGTTTATTTCAGTCGAGCAACTGGAGATGCTAGTTCGGCAATTGCTTACTTTGAGGAGAGCGTCAATTTCCTTATGAAAGTACCGAAGGATGATCTGGAGGTTATCATATATGATATTATGTGAATTTAGTTTTGAAGTTGGTGCAATGCCGTTGATCATTGTCTTATACACATGGCTCAATAAGTTTCCTGTAATTTGGGTTTATGCAGATAACACATACCCTTTCAGTTTCACTAAATAAAATTGGAGATTTAAAATATTATGAAGGGAGTTTGGAAGCTGCCAGGTCATATTATTCGCAGGCTTTGGATGTTCGCCGTGATGCAATCAAGCACCATCCATCTGTTCCATCTCAGGTCAAAAAACCTTCACTTGTATTTTTACTGATAAAATAGCTTAATCTGTTCTCTAAGGTTTACAGATGAAATAGCTTTATTTTTACTGTTGAATACCATGGTGCTGCTTTGATTTAGAAACTGTGTGCTGATGAAAAACCTCACACTCACACACAAATGAGTGTTTGAAGAAAGATGTTGCAGAATGAAACTGCTAATAGAGTTGCTGTGTTTGGCTCACAAAGAAACGTTTTGTTCTTTTGGCTTTTATGTCTATGCTCCACACTGATGCTGAGTTTGGTTGATTTCCATAATTCCATCGCACTTTATCTTTCTTTTCCTTTTCTTTACTCTGTGCTTCCTCTGTTCTTTTTTTATTTTTTTATTTTTGTTGGTTCGGGGTTGTGTTGGGCAGAGCCTAAATTATACTGAATAAACGATGTGGTGCGACAGCGACTTATGGTAAAACAATAGCCTCATTCAACATTTAAAGTGCTGAAACGAATATGGAACCTGTGGAATTAACCGTGTAATGAAATATTTACCTGTGGAGTTGAACCATGTATGTGCTTTGTTCTGCCAAGGCTCAGATAGACTAGTTGGGGTTAAATATGTAAATACCTCTTACTACTAACTTTATTTGTAACTCATATTCATGATGGCTTTCACATTAGAAGTTTTGAATTCTGAATTCTGAAACTTTCTGAAGTCTAAACTTGGATCAAAGCTTTCTACAATAGAAAGTAGATCAGAATTCATCTCTGAACTATTATATGATGCCTACTGTTGGCATTATCATCAAAAGATCGTCCTACTTCTGGTAATGGAAATATTCCAGAGTTCATACACTCCTCTGATTCTGCTTGGAACTTTCTGTTATTCCAGATTTTAGATATAGCTATATCCCTTGCCAAAGTTGCTGATGTGGATAGAAATCTTGCGAATGAGGACGCAGCAGTTAATGGATTCCTGGAAGCCATTAAAATGTTGGAATCTTTAATGATAGATGATCAAGAAATTGGCCTTGAACAACGGGTATGATTTATTGTCCTTTATTTTGAACTTTGTTTAGCAGCGTGGATTTCTTTTCAAAGGAAAATACACTTGAAATTTTTCTTGGTGGACAGCGTCTCTCAGTGCTCGGCTTCCTCAACAATCAACTTGACAATGACAAGAAATAACGAGATTTAATTCCCCAGGGGATATCACTCTCAAAATGTGCCAGAGTGAATTAAGGAAGTCACGTTCTGAGCTGTCCTGCTGGAGTTTCTTTTGTACTTTTGTGTCAAGAGAGGTCCATTATAAAAAATTATTTTGCGTGTAAATCTTTTATGAATAATAAGTTATAGGATGTTTATTGTGTAAAACTGCGCAAACAAAATGCAACTGGGCTGCCTCACTATTGAATTCCAAAATGTTTTTAGCAGTTTGTGGTGCCAAATAAATGATTCTAAGGAATCGTTCATGCGAGTTAGAAGAGACGATGAAACGAGTTGTGATTACTGTTCTGTCGATAGTTTTGCCTCTACTTCAATCTTTGCTCCTCTTCAGATGTATATTGCTTGGATGGTCAGTTAATTCAGGCTGGATTATGCATGGTACACCTTCACAACAAAAACCAATGCCCATTCTCTCATCAATTTTTCTCTTTACACATTATTTGAAAATTAGTTTTTCCTCCTAATTTTTTCCTTTGGTTTTCTGCGCCCAACACTAGAAGTGCTCTATGAATAAAATTTATAAGTTGCATAAAGGTCCATGTATATATATATTCACTTCAAAGCCAGTGTAGATTTTTTGCTTATTTTTATGAGCATCCATTCCTAATTTAGATTTTTCAAAATTGATTACAACTTAAATTCATTTTCAACCATAAAGTAATCTATTAGAATAATTTTATTCGTAAATTTATAATTTTTCTTTACTTTTCAATCACAGTTGAGAATCATTTTTCTACAAAATCAATTTTTAACACATAGTTGGGCAATTTTTCAGAAAACTAGAAAAGCTCCCATAGTTGACAGATCAACTTTTTTCTTTCCTGATTTGTAATTTTATACCAAACCAGATGGCAAGTATCTCACTTGAGTCAAGCAACCAAAGGGACTAACGCACAAGGTGGACAATTTTTCAGAAAACTAAAAGAGCTCCTTGGTTACTTTCACAAAAAAAAAAAAAAAAAATGAAAAGCTCCAAATCAACTTTTCTCTTTCCGCGTTTGTAATTTTATACCATATACAGATAGATGGCAGGTATCTCAGTTGAGTCAAATAACCAAAAGTCAAGTAACCGAAAGGAAAAATTTAGCCCCAAAAATGGAGATGCGGGGGATCGAACCCCGTGCCTCTCGCATGCAAAGCGAGCGCTCTACCATTTGAGCTACATCCCCCTTTAATCTTTCCCGGCATGATATATCTTTGTTTATCTATAGAATATTTCTCCCCATTTTATACCCCAAATTCTCCGGTTTTATGCAACACACGGATTGCAGTGTTTTCCCGCCATGGAAGTAGACTCACAGAACGATACGTTCCAGAGAAAACAATCCCTCTACAAATCCCTGGTAAGTTTTATCATTCTCGATTTCTACTATATTATAGTTCCAGCAAAACAAAGGCATTTGTCCCTTTTCTTTTAAATATTCACGTTCTTCTTTCCAATATTTCTTGCATCGATTTTTAGGATGAGAGGTTTGAGATACAGAAGGAGAACTACAGAGGCCAACAGTACAGTCAAATATACTTTGCAAGGCTTCATCTCATGAGAACTCTCCTTTATTCTCTCCTTCCTAACTGGAAACCCCATGTTCCTGGTATATACCTTTTCACATTCCTTTTCTCTATTTTTGGTTAATTTTCGTTCAGAAAGGTTTTGCCTTTATTAACTTTCAATAGTTACCTTAGATTTTTGGATTCTTAATGTTTTCTGGGCAAACATTGGATTTGGTCAATTGGATTGGTGTGCTTCATTAGAGTTTTAGGGTTTGAAGTTTATTATTTGTAGTAGTCATGTGAACTCCTATCTTGTTGAACAATAAACGTTCAAAATTTTCCCATAATATTTTATACTGATATGGGTATTAGTATTCTCCCCATTTAATCGGGTTACCAGGCTTCTCTCAGTAATCTATGCCCGTCAGATGAGCAATAAAGAAAATGACAAAAAAAAAATTTGGGGTAAAGAGAGAAAAATGACAGAATGACATTCTCACGTATCTGTTTAATTAGTTTCGAAGGAACGATATATTTCAAAACCTCCGACTCTAATAATGATGTGACTTGATAGATTCTATCAAATATGAACTCTACGTCTCAGCATGCAAAAATTTTTAAGCCCTATCTAGACAGCTCTTGTCAAGCTCTGTTTGCTCACGTCATTTTGGGTGTATTCTTCTCCAAATAATATTATTCTCCCTTACTTGTTTACTTACCTTTGGTGACTTATTGAGGGTTATCTATGTCTTTTGCCCCACCCTTATTAGGGTGTGTGTCTCTTTGTCACACCTTTGTTTTGAAATTTCTATGGACCAACTCACCCGATAAATAAGCTGACAAGGGAAAGTAGCATTACTCTTCTTCTCTGCCTTAAATGAAAATCTAAACTGGTATGTTACCGTTGTTAACATATTTGGACTGGTAATTAACTAGGATTGCCCCATATATTGGTTTTCTATTTAGACTTCCATTTTGTTTATCGCAGTTTGTACTATTCTTGGGCTGGAAGAAGGAAAAGAATGCATTGTTGTTGGAACCATTTACAAGCACATGAAACTTAAACCTTCAATTCTTGATGAGTATTCTAAGGAGGTATTGTGGTTGTTAAATAATAAACTACACTTTTGCCATTTATCTGACATTTTGATTTGCATCACCATTAATTATTAATTTCTGGTGCACAGAGATCTGCAACCCCACTTGTAAAACCCCATAATTTTGTGAGCTCAGATGATAATTTAGTTTTGGAAGATGAAAGTGGAAGAGTAAAAATTTGTGGCGCTCTACTTTCTCCTTCTGTCCATGTAACAGGTTTGTATCTATCAGATAGCCATTTTCAACAACTTGCACATGTTCTAGTCGTTTATATGTCAATTCATTTCAGCCAGCTTACGTGAATTTGATTTCAGTAGGGAGACCACCACGCTTTCTTCTTGAGAATGCATACATTCCTGACCACTGCATGAAAAATTATATGTTAAGCATGTCTTTAGATTTAGCCTTAATGAGAATATAAAGTAGATGATCTGCAGCGTCTTCAGAGTCCAAGAACTACGAGATCATCATTTCACTTTGGGGTGATGGCACTTGACATTTTTCTCTCATCAATTATTTATGTTGTTTTCTCTATTCAGTCATCTCAACCGCCACCAACCTGAATTAGCCCCTTACCTTCAATAGATTTTGATAGACTTCCAGAATAAAATTTTCTAGCTAGTGACTGTATGTCATAATATGAAACATATTCACTTATTTTGGGGAAAATAAGTTGAGATCCAAATGACTATGTCCTTTTTGACCTTACACAATGTGTTTGACAGGGATTGTGGTTGCGTTGCTTGGACGAGAAACTGGTGATGGGGATTTCAATGTTGATGAGATCCTAGAAGCTGGCTTTGCGCACCAGATAGAGCGACCGCTTGTGTCAAGTAGAAGCCTTATACCTGACTTTTTCTTTCTTAATGATTTTAAATGACTAATGCATATGCATGCTTGTGGTTTTGCTCATTTTATTGTGGCAGGGCTCCAAATTTTGAATTCTTGAAGC
Organism: Nyctanthes arbor-tristis; assembly: GCA_963692815.1. Lineage (NCBI taxonomy): Eukaryota > Viridiplantae > Streptophyta > Magnoliopsida > Lamiales > Oleaceae > Nyctanthes > Nyctanthes arbor-tristis. Next base: position 52,546 of record CAVNYN010282171.1, read on the forward strand.
ATAGCCAGTTGGTTAGATGATAGAATCATAATTATCTATTAAAAACTGCTGAATTAACTGCAGAACGTACTATATATGTAGATCAGCAATACCTTACTAAGAAATCCTTTAAATGAGATAGGATTTGGGTCCGCCTTATTTGGTTCTTATGAGATGAATATGTAATATGGAAGTCCTTTCAGGAAAATATGAGCGCTTGGATTTTGTGATAGATAAATGATAAATGCAATTTATTCGTCATTTGCCTTGTGAAAGTTGCCAAATTTACTTTCTAGTCCCTCAAGCCATGTCTAAACTTTTTATGTCTAATATTATATAAACAGGTGAAGACAAATATGTCATTTTCGTATCAGGACTAAGTGCTGGGGGAAGCTCCAGTAATCCACTCCAGTTTCAGCTTTTTATTGATCATATAACTGGACATCTAGGAGACGAAAAGGTTCAGATAGTTCCATCTGCTTATATGTTATCATTTTGCATAATTGATGCAATCCGGTTGATCTTGCATAACTGTATGGTTGTGTATGCTCAGGAACAAAATTTTGCAGCTCAAATAGTCCAAGTAGTTATTGCTGGTAATTCTGTCGAATATCCCCGTACGGTTCTTAATGGTCAGGTAACAAAATTTGGTCTCCTGACAATTCTTCATATAATGTTCTCAGTTAATTTTTTATCTTTGTTATGGTTATTTTTTTACCAATTGTAATAGTTTATTTATCTGAAATATGACGATCTGAATGAAGAGCGTTATTGAATATGTTTTTGGCAAACATACGATTGTTAGATTTGTACTTGCTGCTTTTCACAAGCAAAGATCAATTTTTTGCTCAGATGTCAGAGGAACTTTCGTTGGACGTGACTTGAAAAAATACCTATGGTGTGATATACTTGCCTTTTTTGCATGTTTCATTTCTTATTGGGTATAGGATTGATTATTGACGAGAAACAGAAAAAACTTTGTTTTCCTTAACATTGCATATAATTTTCTAGGAAATCACAGCAGATACCGTATATTGTTTATTGCAAAAAAAATCTTGGAGAGCTATATTATTATCTGTATTTGGAGTACGACGACCTTAGCTTCCAAGATCGGAAGAGAACACGTCTGAACTCCAGTCATTCCGTACATTCATAATCAGCATCACTTATGATCAGTGTAGTGAGTGGTATATATGGGCCTTTTTATTTGCTAAATCTTTACTGGTTTTTCTCAGAATTTGAGTTCAAAGGATCAATATAGATTGTCTGAGCCAATAAAAGAGCTTGATATCCTTCTGACCCAGGTACCACCACAAGTGCTCTTCACTTGGATTCTTTTGTGAACTATGATACTTATACCTTAGATAATCTGCAGATTGCTGCTGCCATACCTTTGGACATCATGCCAGGACCAAATGACCCTGCAAATTTCTCCTTGCCGCAGCAGGTTTGTTTTACTGGAGCAGAATCTTGGAAGATATGAAATGTATATCTTGGCCTTTAACTTCAAGTTATTCTTTTTCCTTGCCTGTTTGTTCTTAAGGCTTTGCATAGATGCCTTTTCCCTGGATCATCAGCTTTTAACACTTTCAGATCGTGCACTAACCCTCATCTTTTTGAGCTGGACAATACAAGGTAAAATATTTCATTTAAGCTTAGCGTTAGGCAGAATTTAATAAATGACATAATTTACTCTTCTGGTTTTTCAGCTTTCTTGGAACGTCTGGCCAGAACATAGATGATCTTAAGAAATATTCTGATGCAAATGACAAACTTGAATTCATGGAAAGGACATTGAGATGGAGGCATCTAGCACCAACTGCTCCAAATCTCTAGGTTAAGTTGATTCCTTATGCATTTATTTTTGTTTTCTTTTATTGACGCTATGGATTTATTCCTCCCACCATTTTGCTGGAAAGGAAATGAATGGTCAGAAATCGAGTACATATGCCTTCTAAATCAATTACCACATAAGGTACTGAAACAGCTGAATCAAATATTAGTGGAATGGCAAAAGATATATTAGATTACTGAAAATGTTTGGAATTGATTTATTATGTGTTTGAGACAAGAGTTTGCATTTACGTTTCTGTTTGCTGTAATCGGCATTGGTCCTTTCCTTTTTCAGGGTGTTACCCCTTCACAGACAGGGATCCCTTTTTCCTGGAGACCTGTCCTCATGTCTACTTTGTTGGTAATCAGGATAAATATCAGACCCGTTTGATCAATGGTATATTTTCACAATTTCTACATATGATCTGGATTCCTGTTTTTATTTTAACTTGCTTCAGAGAGGTAAACTGTGGCACTAAACTGTAGGTTCAGAGGGGCAGGTTGTAAGACTCATTTGCATTCCCCGTTTTGTTGAGACAGGAGTTGCCGTGGTGGTAAGATTTTGTACATCTACACTTAGCATGCTTCCTGAAAAGTAATAACTCAGAAGAAGAGCTTACTTAACTGTTCTATGCATTGTGTTACCTCTGAAAGTATAACACAACCAATAGGAAAAGAAGAGAAAGGAACCATTGATTGTTGAAAGGAATCTTACGTTCTGTAATATTAAGTTTCAGACAAAAAAAACATATCGAATGCACAATCATGGCCATATTACATCTGCAAGGGGGAAAATGTTAAACAAAAGATTTGATCTGAAAAGGATAACGAGCTTATTTGAATTAACTGATATCCTTGACGGAAGGTCCTCTGTATTCATTCATTTCATTCTAGCTTTTGGTTAAGAATGCCCAATGACATTCTCACCAAAAGCAAAATCTTTTTCCTTCTTTTGTGCAGTTGAACCTCAGAAATCTCGAGTGCCACACGCTCAGTTTTGGGACTGAATTCAGTACATAATAATTGGAAGGTAGGAGCGACTAAAATCTCATCCTAGTAGACGTGAACATTTTAAGAGAAATTGTCAAGTCCTAGACAAACGTGTTGTAAACTTAGTGGGACCATTTGTATTTGAGGATGAAATAGTTGGAGTAGTTCACTTCCAACGCAACCTAGGTAAAACAAATGCTGTAGCTATTGCTGCATTGAGCAGGTCAGAATCCACCATTGCAAATGCTGTTTTCGGATCAAAACCTGATAGTGCAAGTGATATTCTTGCCGAGGCATTCATTGTGGATCAGCTCCAGGCTAACTTCTAGACCTGACCTGCTAGCTGCAACCAGCCATGCACAAAACATCATTATCATCATCAAGTGTGCGTGCTTTCTTCTGTTTTTGTGTGTTAATTGTTACTTTATTTGGGTGTGCTTAGTTAATTAATTAATTAATAATTAGCAATTCAAGTGTTCTAGCTAGTCTGTTTTGCAGCTTATGATAGAATGTTGTTTTTTTTTATCTTCTTTCATCTTTACAATATTGGCAACTTCTTGAATTTTACTGCTGCTGGTTAGCATACATTATTATTGTGCTTGCTTTGGTGTGATTTGGCGGTGGAATTTGTTAACCTACTTAACTGGTTTGACTAGCTAGTGAGAAAAGGCAATGTGAATATGTGATAATCTATCTATGTACTAGCAACCATATATGCACAAATACTACAAAAACGTGTCACAAATTGATAGACGTCATTATTATTAATTAGTAACACCAAATAACAGATGCATATACAGGTACGACAGTTATAATGTTTATTTTGGTTACTGACCATCCAACATATGCAACATTAGAATCAGGGACGTAGCTAGGTATGGGCATGGCTAGGTTTCAACCTAGCAGGCCCAATTTTATTTTATTTTTATTAAAAAAAAAAAAAGAATTCAAATAGCTGACAACTCATTTTATAGATGTAAAAATGTAATAAATAATGCCTTGTTCATTCATTTTTGTTGATTTGTTTGGTCGATGAATGTTGCAAATTTATTTAATCAATTAATTGGAATGATTTGTCTAAGTCATTCATGATTTTGACAATTTGTTGACTGTTGTTGTAGTTGTGACTTGAGGCAACTTTATTTAATCAATTGATTTAAATTCTTTGACTTGGATAAAGATAATTAGCTATAATAATTTATTATTTTAATAGATGTTAAACTAAACTAATGAGATAAATATTGCAAAATTAGACGAATAAGTTTTAATGAAATGTGGAACACGTTTTGCAACAAGAAATGGAAAACTGTGAAGTTTGATTCTCAGTTTGAAGTATACATTTTTTGTTTCATTTGGCAAGCCTATGTTTTATGGTGGAATAAAATTTCTGTCAAATACAGTGATCATTTAAATTGAGAGTATTGTTCTTGGTATTGTTTATTGTGTGGGGAGTAGAACTAAAGTAGTTTATTGAAATATTCGCTTCAAATTTTTGGTATTTGTGCTTTTTGATGTTATTGTTTAAGTTGTTATACCCTTATAGTTTGTAGATATGTGATTATACCCTTTTTTTTCTTACTCGTTCTTTGGAAATATTGCGATAGCTAACCCACAAGTAAAAAAATTTCTAGCTATTTCCCTATTAGAATAGATGTTTGTCTTCCAATGAAATTGTGTTGGCCTGATTCAACTCGTGTTCAAAATTTATACGTTGAAGCTAACTAATGTATCAAATTGAGTTTAACGCCACCATGAATGCATGTGAGCGTATATAGTAATTATTATATATGAAAGAAAAAATTGTGTAGCAGATGAAATTAATTTGGTTTTGACTTTAGAGAAATATAAATGTAATAATATAATATAGGAAAGGTACTACTAGCACTAGTACATACATACCGGTAAAGTACCAGGACGCTTTTGCACTTTTTCTTCTTCTTGCTTTCCTTATGGATCAGGCAATCTTAAGAATTTCATGTGATCCAATCTTTTTTCTTCCATCACTTTCTAATGTGGTGCATTTCCCTTTTTTTTTTTTTTTTTTTTTAAACCCTCAACTTGGACCATCTCCTGCACAAGTTGAAATGTGTAGACTCCAGATCCAATTAATAACTACTAGCTATACTCTTTGCAGTTTCTAGAAAATAAATGTAATTAAAATTCAATAAGAAAAATTCCTGTAACTAAATAGTCAGTGAGATGGATGGATGGAGCCGTCGAATATTGGATTAGATCAGATTATGTAGGTGAGCAGCGTAGGATTGAAAGCAGAAAAATTCACGAGTGACTTGAGGCTTCAAAAATTGCCTCCTTCACACTTCACCATTCATTCATTCATTTATTGATCCCACCAACCCCCCACCCCACCCCACCCCTTCTCTCGAAACAAACAATACTCAGTACTCTTCTTTCTTTTCCATTTTTTTTATTTGCCTTATAATTTTATGACTAATAAGAGCTTTAGATCTTTTCTCAAAAAAAAAAAAAAAGAGTTTTAGATCACTTGTTTATTGTTTTAGAATGAATTTTGGTTACATATATTTATTGAACAAGGGATTTGCTCACCGATTTCGCCGTACTTGTAAGATCGAATCTCTTGGCAAACAATTTTGCGTCATAAACAACAAATCAAGTTCAGTTTGGTTTTATATTGATTATTATTATTATTATTATTTACCATATTATAAAAAGAAAAATAGTGGTCATGACGCTTGCAGCCTGATGTGAGATTAATTAAGACAGCTAATGGTTGATTAAGTAAATTATTATTACGATGATTATATTATTATAGCTTCTTTGAAAATTATCAGGTATCCGCTTATCACTTATCAACGATCTAAATAATAATAATGCCGTAATTTGAGGAAAGTCAAACTTAAACTCGCCACTCCTTATCAACTTCTCTACCGTCCAGAAATCTATTCACTTCTTCTTCACTTCTCCTCAGTTTCTCTCTGCCTGTCAGTGTCAGATATATATATTATAAGAGACAAGTGTAAAGTTGTATGCATATATATATATATATGTGTGTATGTATGTACGCCAAATTTCTGAGAATTGAGAAAACCCAGATCTATATTCGCTTGAATTTTCCTCCCCCTTTCCCCTTCCTAAGAAAATACTATACTAGTGATATAAAATTCTTCAATTTCACTACTTTCTTTTGGAATCTTGATCTGAAATCTCTTCTTGTCTTCACTACGCATTGATCAGATCATGCCCCAACCCCAACATTTGTTTTTTATTTTTCTTTAGGAAATGAGGCAACTCTTTCTCTCCTAGACTCTGCATTGATCATTGCTCTTCTGGCCTCTTCTTTTCTTCGTCTCTACTCACCATAGTTATTATCTTGCAGGTATGTTCATATACTTCTGTTTATTTTCTTCAACTTTATCACTTGTTATCTTCCTATTGTATGTCATCGATTGTTCTACCTTATGCAGATTTTATTATCAACTGTTTTGTTATTTGTGACTTGCCGATTTTCAGTTTCCACATTATTAGATACTGACATTCTCTAAAAATTCACAACTATTTTCTGCCTCTCTATATTTGTCCCTATCTTGGAATTCTTAGGGTCCTTGGTAGTCCGCAGTGGTCGCACTTCTTCCGGAATTGACCAAATCTTGGCTTTTTTCCTCTTTTTTTTTTTTTTAATTTATTGTCATTATTTTTTCTTCCCTTTTCTGCTCTTTCTCAAAAGTGAATTCTTGTATTTCCATCCCAGATTACTGCGACGTTACAGTTTCTTCTTCAGACTTTATTGTGCTTGATTAATATTGAGGGGTGGAAAAATGATAATATCAATTTTCTTTCCATTGAAATGCTGCACTTGGAATTTCTGCCGTGACATCACTTTGAAATTTTATTTTTCACCAATTTTTTTATGGAGCAGATTTTTAACCTATTTTTATGAAACAGTAGTTTCATTAATTGTCCATATCAGTATTATTTTGCTACCCAGATTAAAAGTGCTTCTTGTTTTCAGGATCATTGTAAAATATGTTTAGGAATTTTCTTCGTTTCTTTTCTTGATTAACTGGCTACTGGTATTGATATGATTCTTGATTTTTTTTTTTTTTTTTTAATAATGTTGTTAGTGGTTTGAGAACACATTGAAATATTCAGAGTGGATTGGTCCTCTGCATCAACCTCAAAAATCCTCCACTGCATTGAATAAGAAGGAAATGAGGGATGTTTTCTTGGTTGGAAAGAACAGTGTCCACATGTTTACCACCTTTGAGTCGATATGCCCGTATGAACAAGGATGATGACGAGTCTTTGCGAGGTGATGACGATGCACTTCTCTGGTGCAAAGACCTTGAGAAGCATTCTCATGGCGAGTTCTCATTTGCAGTTGTGCAGGCAAATGAACTGCTTGAGGATCAGAGCCAGGTTGAGACTGGTCACCATGCCACATTCGTAGGTGTTTATGATGGCCATGGTGGCCCTGAGGCATCTAGATTCATCTGTGACCACCTCTTCCATAATCTAATTAGTGAGGCTTCTTTAATTTGCCTTTGTTTCTGCCTCTTTGTTGTAGTTGTACCATAAATAATTATTTCTATCCTTGCAGCGTATCTGACTATTGTTAACTTGAAATAAATGAGAAAAAAGCTAGTTCATTTTTTTATTGCATGTGTTTATTCAGTGTGAAGCCCCAAAATGGCATTTGATGAATTTTCCTGTATATGCCAAGACCCAAGTGGTCTAGCGGCATCCAAGTGGGTTTCTCACACCCTATGTTTAGGGTTCAATTTCCCTCCCTGACATGCCTTCCCCTCCCCGACATTCCCCTTGTAATATTAAAAAAAAAAAAATTCCTGTATATTTTCACAGGCTGTTTTGGAATACCATTATACCAGCATTTGTTTTTTTAAATTTATTAATTCCTTGAATTAGAATTTGATATCCGTGCATTTTTGTATTGATAATAGTAGTGCTACCTGGTAGTTGTAGGGATAATAATTGTATGAGTATATGAGGAAGAAAATGATGGCATTTTGCGATACGACAAGAAAATTTTGTCGTGTTTATGATGAAAGTCAGTGTTGCAAGTCTCTTGTTCCATGGTGTGTTTCAGTGCATCTTATTTTTTGTTTCTGCAGGCACTTGTTTTAGTCATATCATGGTTTCTTTTCTCTGTTTTCCTTTTCTCCTCCTTTCTCCTGTTCATATTCGTTTGGGCCTTTTAGCAAGAGTCAGTGCACTATCATAAACTTTTATTGCATGATGTTATACACCGATATCATTTTTCCAAAGCCATTCTTTGCCAATGTATCACATAACAGAATCTGGTTTTTTGGCAGGACTTGCACGTGAAAACGGAACAATATCTGAGGATATTCTAAGGAACGCCTTTTCTGAAACTGAAGATGGTTTCCTAACTCTTGTTAGAAGGGCATATGCAATCAAACCCTTAATTGCTGCAATTGGATCTTGTTGTCTAGTTGGTGTAATCTGGAAAGGCATACTATTTGTTGCAAACCTGGGCGATTCTCGGGCTGTGGTGGGTTATGTGAACAGATCAAATAAAATTGTGGCTGAGCAGCTGACAACAGATCACAATGCGAGTTTTGAGGAGGTTAGGAAGGAGCTCAGGTCTTTGCATCCAGAAGATTCACATATCGTATTAATGAAGCAAGGGGTCTGGCGCATCAAAGGCATTATACAGGTTACCTCTAAGGCTCTAATTAACTGCGAAAATAGCTTTCATTGCATATTTGGTACATGGCATTGGATAGGACTGGAAAATATGATGAACGATATATAAGCTTATATTTACTTAGTATTGGATATGACTGGACAATGTGATAAACAATATATAAGTTCATGTTTTTATCCTTCGAACTGCTAACACTGGATATGCATATTCCACCACAGCTTGTAAGTAGAACGCCACTTCCTGTATTCAATATTCACTCTCAAAGTCATCAAGTAAAGAGTTTCCTGTATGTCTATCGAAAATTAGTCCCTAATTTCAAGAAGCGCGATTTACAGACTTAATGCAACTGGCAAAACAGTAGTTTTTATTCGGATGTGTGCTCTTGTGAAATGCTGCATTTGGTATTTACTTCTTTACCTTTAGTGCTGCATGTCATAGTGTTCTTTGGAGATGCTATAATTTTCTTCATGGGCTTAACATCTGGCATTTTATTGTTTTATATATCTGTTTAGGCACTATTATTGTACTGAAACGAGTGGCGCTATTATTGTACTGAAACGAGTGGCCTAAAGGCCTGATGAAACCAATCCCAAGTTAATTGGTCACAAGTCCTACTTTGTTGTTATCTAAAGGAACTCTTTTGGTTGATTCTTAAAATTGAAGTTGCGATGCAAATAAACTGACTGATTCTCGACTTGATTATAGCTTTATATCTACAGATCACGGCTCATTGCTGTTTCCGACTATTATTATTATTATTATTTTTTTTTTTTGCCATATATTACCATATTTTCTGGGATTCTGCTTTGATCTTAACCGTGTCCATCATTCAATCACTCATTTTTTGCTTTGCTAATCAACCCCAACTCCAAATGTTTAAACTCTTCCGTTCTTCTTATGATTTTACGCAAGATTATGCCAATGTTTATTTCAGGTATCCAGATCCATAGGAGATGCCTATCTGAAAAGACCAGAGTTTGCTCTTGATCCATCCTTTCCGCGATTCCACCTTCGCGAACCTCTTCGGCGACCAGTGTTGAGATCTGATCCATCTATATGCACGAGAATGTTGCAACCAACTGATAAATTTCTTATTTTTGCATCTGATGGTCTTTGGGAATACTTGACAAATCAGGATGCTGTTGAGATCGTTCACAATAATCCAAGAGTGGTATGTTGTATTTTCTCATCTTCTACCTCAAAGTAACCTTTGGCACATACACTATTACTAACATATTCTTTTGTGCTTTTCTTTATATATTTTGTCTCGAATATCAGGGCATAGCCAGAAGACTTCTTGTATCAGCGATGATTAAGGCCTGTAAGAAAAGGCAGATGCAGTATAGTGAGCTTAAGAAGTTAGAAAAGGGGGTCAGGCGACATTTTCATGATGATATCACTGTTGTTGTCATCTTTATAGACCATGAAGTGTTGGAAAATAAGGCACTTGCACCTGAATTGTCGGTAAAAGGATTTGTGGATGCCGTTGGACCTTCAAATTTTAGTTTTCCTCAGGGGATAGATGCAAATGAGTCTCCTACCTGAAGGTTGCTTGTAATCTTGAATATAGAGTAGGCCAGCCGCATCAAGTTTTGAATTTTGTTCCTTAAATTGAACATTCTGAAAACTTGTAATGGTTTTGGAGCATACTTTTCTTGTCATCTTCTCTCTTCTATGCTATATCGTGGATCTGTCCATTTCGGCTATCTAATGCATCAACTTTGTACACAGGCAACTAGTCGAATTCTATTCTTTTCTTTTCTTGGGTGTTAATAAACTTGACAGGGTAGACGAATTTCAATATTGAAATATTGCATAAATTCACGAGATATAATACTTGCTGTTTATACAGGATCTATTTGGCCTGTCCGCTGATGCTCTAAGATTCAACGCCTAATTGAGTTATGGAATTTGACAATGTGATGCATGAAGCCATATTTGGCAGATGAATGAAAGCATGTTCTCAAAGAGAATAATAGCGTGTGAGAGAGTCTATATTTTCTGCAGGTGGGATTATTTGTAAGTTGGCTGCATCATTAGCTTATTTTGATTGGATTACCATAAAAGTAATAATTGTCAAAGAGATGACAAAATTTCTGAAAATTTAAAATCTTTCTGTGGCACCAGAAGATATAAGCCACCAATTAGTTGTCCCAAAAGACACTTCAGTGAACCAGGAGATGGTGAATAAACGGTGCTGTAATATATTTTGGTGACCAAATGAAAATTCCACAATAAACAACGGAGATGACAAGACAGTGAACCAAAATCAAAAATGAAAAGATAACCAAATCTACTATAAATTATGAATAGGAAAACGAATACAGGGTATGAATATGATTGTACTGCTTCTGCAGTACGAATCTTGAATGCTAGAGACCCGCAGGAAAGAACAAAGGGGAAAAAAAGCACAAGGAACAGCACTTTCAGCAATCATAATGAAAAGCCTTTTCCAGAATAGAATAGAATAGAATGTATAAATTCCTCAAATCATCTTCCAGTCAAAGGTTGTTTTAGAAGCATTTCCTGTGGACTATTGATGGTCCGGATTCGTCGTACTCAGCCTTTGCTATCCACATCTGTATTCATAAACAAACAGATGGCTCATTAGAAATTCTTCACGTTCTATAACTGATGCGCAGTCAAATTATAGTTGGATGATTAAATGTCAGCCTCTCCTTTCAGAGGCTTAAGCTTTCTAACCACATAAAACACCGTGGATTTAAATTGTTGCTCATTTATATTAAATTATCAGATAAAGAAAAGAACTGAAATCTGCCAATTAGTCTTAAGTATTATATATGACAAGAAGCTCGAGTCGACACTAGTTAAAGCAGAGAGCAAATGACCATACCTGCTGGAACGTGCTAAGGGAAGCTAAAATGGAACCTCCAATCCAGACACTGTACTTTCTCTCAGGTGGAGCCACCACCTTAATTTTCATGCTGCTTGGAGCTAATGCTGTAATCTCCTTGCTCATCCTATCAGCAATTCCAGAGAACATAGTTGAACCACCGCTGAGAACAATGTTTCCGTACAGATCCTTCCTAATATCAACGTCACACTTCATGATGGAGTTATACGTAGTTTCATGTATTCCAGCAGCCTCCATTCCAATCATTGATGGCTGGAAAAGTACTTCCGGGCAGCGGAATCTCTCTGCACCAATAGTGATCACCTGTCCATCAGGCAGTTCGTAGTTCTTCTCCACAGATGAGCTGGTTTTTGCAGTTTCTAGCTCTTGTTCATATTCAAGAGCAATGTAAGCTAGTTTCTCTTTTATATCCCTCACAATTTCACGCTCCGCAGATGTGGTGAAAGAGTAGCCTCGCTCAGTCAGTATCTTCATGAGGGCATCAGTGAGATCACGCCCGGCCAGATCAAGACGCAGGATTGCATGGGGGAGTGCATAACCTTCATAGATGGGCACTGTATGGCTGACACCGTCCCCCGAGTCCAGAACAATTCCTGGAAACAAGAAATATATCACATTTCTGCAAATGCTGAAGTATTTAGCAAATGAGAATCATCATTTCTTGCTTAAACATAATGGCAAATGATAGAATTTTCTTATTTTACAAAGAGGCCCTAAGCACTTGATAGCATACGGACCGCATACAGACGACATTCTAGATGTTTAAAGCTAGAATGCTAGATAAATGCACTCCAGAACATAGCCTAAGTCTGCATTAATTGTTTATAGACTAAAGCAATGTTTCTGTTTATGTCTGCAGTCTGCTTGTCTTTTAATTAAGAAGCAAATGTAACTTGGGGTTCATCACGAGTCTATAGAAGTTCTCAGAGACAAACACAGCAAGTGCATTGTTCTCTGATATGCAAGAAACTTAACACTCTTTTCACTACATATTTTATCTTAATGATGTATTTTCTTGAGAGGTAGTGTATTTTGTACGAACTAGAACAAATAGTATTTGTTATGCAAGCAGAACATGACATCGTCACTGTACAGTAATTATCTTGCTGTTCAGAAATTTGGAAAGCTCTTAATTTCCTAAATTATGATACAAGATCATTGGTCGTCTTTGTTTATATAGACACGCCATGGTATTTCCTTAAGTCTAACTAAACTACATATGTTATATGCTATTCATCCAAACTTTCAAGCAAACCAGGGGAGCCGAAAATACTGTACCTCTAGATTTTTCATATGTAGTTAATCAAATGAAAAAATTGAGCTATTATCCTTTACAGGAAGAAGATAGCACAGGCATACCGTGCATCAACATATGGAGAAATAATTATTAAAGGGGATCCACAATTCTCTTACCGGTTGTACGGCCACTGGCATAAAGGGAAAGAACGGCTTGAATGGCAACATACATGGCAGGAGTGTTGAAGGTCTCAAACATGATTTGAGTCATTTTTTCACGATTCGCCTTGGGGTTAAGGGGAGCTTCTGTCAAGAGAATAGGGTGCTCTTCTGGAGCAACACGAAGTTCATTGTAGAAGGTATGATGCCAAATTTTCTCCATGTCATCCCAATTGCTGACGATCCCATGCTCTATTGGATATTTTAGGGTCAAAATACCTCTCTTGGATTGAGCCTCGTCACCAACATAGGCATCTTTTTGACCCATGCCAACCATGACACCAGTGTGCCGGGGGCGCCCCACAATACTGGGGAAGACAGCCCTTGGAGCATCATCTCCAGCAAATCCAGCCTGACATTTTTGAGATCAATGTAAAATATAAGCCACTGAAGTATTTTACAGCGGGATCATAGAAATTGAAAAATTCATCATTTGAAGTATTGGAATGATAAACTATAAAAGTTATAGGATGTTAGGCAGATACCTTGACCATTCCTGTCCCATTGTCGCATACAAGAGGCTGAATATCCTCACCGTCTGCCATCTCTTAATACACTAAGGAAAAGAAAAGCTTTCAGTTTTTATGTGGAGATTGGATGTCCATTACCGTGGATATATGAAATTTTCAACAGATATGATGACAAAGAAGAACCGGGGATCAAAGCCAGAAGAAATTAATCTGGAATTTAGATGGAAATAATGTGATAGCACTGTTCTCCTCATACTATTTGAACATTTCCTTCAGAGGGGGAAAAAAGAGAAAAATAGGATGCAAATTGGCATCAAATAAATTGATATCAAGAGTTAATGCGAGATCCACGCACAAAAGTATGTGTAGAAAAAGCTTATCCACCTGACGCAAAATATTATTATCGGAATTAGTACTCAGCCCTCTACAAGTCAAAGCATTATAAACAAGATGGATCGAGAATATAAGATCTTCCGAATCCGAATGATTTTGCGATGAAGAAGCCTTGGAGTGATACTACATTGATAGAACATAAGAGGTTTATTTTGGCAATGTATGAGATTCCAGATAATAAATAAATAATTCATGTGCATAAATTATTAAATTTCCACCAGTAATCATGCATTGAATCACATATAGATGCACTTCATTATTCTATGCACACAAAATAACACGTTATCTTTTTACATTAATTTCTTTAGTCTGATCATAATTCTGAAATCCCACTTACAGATCCGCAGATAAAGATTCATTAAAAGCATAAACAATGAATCCCAAAACAAACCAGGAACAGAGAAAGAGAATTTGATTATGCAAATGAAAACGAATAACGTTTTCCTTTCCACAGTTAAAGATCCAACCTTTTTTCTTCCAAGAAAACGAAATCAAAGGTTACCTAGGATGCCTTGTTGAAAACGAGTTGTGTGGATTTGTGTACGAGGTCCGAAGTGCCCGCCTTCTTGAATAAATGGGTTTTGAAGATCAGGGCCGTTGGCTGTTATGATTTAAAACATGTGTTGAGGTCCCCATGGCAGTACTGCAACAATGGTGGATCTAAAGAGCTGTCTGACTCTCTTTACTTTTGCATCCACTATATGCCACATATGCCCTTCACTTTTTTCACTTGGTCAAAAAAGACCTTTTTGACAATCCGGTTATGAATTCAATTGGCATACAAGTCATACACTCACATGGAACCTAATTTTGGAGGTGATCGAAAATTTTCAAATCCATATATCTAGTTTTTAAAACTCAACAGCAACTAATGGAAATATGCACAACCATTGGTTTGATGCTAGACATTAATTAATGTCTATTTCTATTTCTATATATTGGAAGGATTGGAGGTGGTCACCTTGATTGAGATAAAATTATTATTAGTCACTCGGATGGACATGAAACTAAAGTATAGTTACTTGATTGAGACAGGGAGTGAAATATAATATGAAGGGGGTAGATTTGTCCTACCACATCTTATGAAAGATGATGTCCACAGAAAAAGGTGAAAATTCCCACTTCTCCAGCACCTTTTTCTCTTTCTCAGTGGGTGACACTTGGGAATGACAAAATATGGGGATTTTTCTTTCCTTTCCAACAACGGAATGGAGATCAAGTCGGGCTGGCCTAACTAACGTGTGTTCATCACCTAATTTATTTAAAACATTTTTCAAAATAAATTATTACAACAAATATGAGTTTTGTTACTTGCTCTTTTTTTCCTTAAATTAAATTAAATAATACTTATATACTGTTCTTTTTTTTAATACAATTAATTAAGGGAACTTTAGGGGAGTATTCACATAAACTTGAAACAAGGACAGTTCCCCTAATAAAATGTGCTATTTTTTTTTCTTTTATCACTTGAACTATCACATTTAGTTTATATACTATTCTTTTCAATTAACAAACCACTAGATTACGTGTGTACTTATTTATCTTGTATTTTGACTCGTCCTTGGATATAATACAAGATATTTCATTTACAATATTAACCCCATATGCTTTCAAAAATCAAATTTTCACATTATCCACTTACACTAATCATTATGCACCAAACTTTATTAATGAATACCACAAGGCAAATTTCTGTAAAAAATTCTGTTAATCAAATTTGAGACAACAGAATAGATGTATGATCGAATATTGGATCTTGTAATATATATATATATATATATATATATATCACTACAATATAAAAGATGAAATTTATGTAAAATATTCGAATTCCACCTTTGCCCTTACTCTTTTTTTTCAATTCCTATACTATCCATTACCTTTATTTCACAACATTTATTTACTTACTACATTACTACATAAATAGTTTATTATATTTTGTCTCTAATCTTTATCATACATTTTAGTATAGCATCACTTAAATCATCTGATCCAATCAAATTATATCGCGTAATATCAATGCTGATATAAAAGGCGGAATCCATGTAAAACATTCAGAGTCCACCTTTGCCCTTACTCTTTTTCTTCAATTCCTATACTATCAATTACCTTTATTTCACCACATTTATTCACTACATTACTACATAAATAGTTTATTATATTTTATCTCTAATCTTTATCATATATTTTAGTATAGCATCACTAAAGTCATCTGATCTAATCAAATATATCGCGTAATATCAATGCTAGGTGAATTGAACTAGATATCCATCTAACACTTTATTTCAAAATTCCAAGTAGAAAACAAATTCAATAGTTATTCTTTTCTTCCACTAGATGATAAGGTTTTTTCCCCCAATTCATTATGAATAACAAATGTGTAAGAATCCCTATATACAAAATTTTTTAGCACAAATAATCATGTAACGTTTTCAGTTAATGCATAGTGTGGCCATTTTTTCTACTTTAATTTCATATTAGAACAATGTTACATATGCGTATGCCTTTTCGACTTGAGATCACTAATAAAGAAGATTGTATATATTACACTTTCAATTCAAGCTAATTTTATATGTTGAAAATTTAGTGAAATAGAAAGATATATATATATATTTGTATTTGAATCTTGATTTATATTTTAATATGTAAAATTCATGAACAAAATTAGTACGATATTGATTTAGTTTTGAATTTTTTTTTAATATTGATTTATGTTGCAATATGTATAATATACATGAATGTTATAAAATTAATCATTACAAGTTTAAAAAAAAATACTAATCATTATATGAATATTTGATTTCATTTAATTTCATCATCAAAACAAATGAATGTTGTAAAATAATTATTATATTTAATATAATTTAATAATATTAAAAGTTTATAACTTGCATACGGTTATAATACAATTAATTATTTTAATATGATGTAATTGCCCACCATATCAATGTTTATATTTCATCTCTTTATGCATACTTCACTCACTATAAATTGATGATCGAGATCCAAATAAATTCAAGATTATTGAAACACAAATCCAACTTATACTATTCTTTTAATTAATTCAATCTTAGTTTTAACTCGTTCTCTAGTGAAATGGCTTTATCCGCATCAACTAAAAAAGAAGAGCATTGTATGCTAATAAAAGAATTGAATGCGTTTGATCAAGAATGGAGCATCAAATTAACTTTCCATTTTTTGTAAAAGTTTCATTAAAAACTACACGAATGTAGAAGGTCACATCCAAGATCAAAAATTAATTTTAATGGATGGAGATGTAATACTTTTATTTTAATACTTTATATTTTTAGTTTATATTTGAATCACTATATTATTATCTTAACAATTCTTTTATATACTAACTCATTTCTTTTTATATCTTCATAAGCTAACAAAATCCAAGCTACATTATTTGGTGATACAATCCAAATGATTAGTGATGCAATACTATTCGTAAAAGGAATACATATAAAATTCAAAACGGAAACATTAGACAAATATATGTTTTGCTTTTACGTAGAGTTTTAATGTAACAAGAGTGTTTGTCAAATGAGACGACAAAAGTCAAAAAAATATAACATTGACAAGAACTATTATGTATAGAGAAGTGTTTTTGTAATAAAATATTCTAATGAAAATTACATATTTAAAATAAATTCGTTGAAACATACGTGAGGCACGTTTCAACAACTAATATATATATATATATATATATGTATGAAGTTGAATTGATCATAATTTCATCCCATCTGATCTAATCTAGCTAATTATTATATTATATATTATTAGAAGAATCAAAACCAAATCTCATCATGGATTGCATTTCCATTGACAGTAAGGATGCATGCCTTGCAAATAAGCTCTCTCTAGACCAGGGGCGGAGCGAAATGGGGGGCGATCGCCCCTGCAACATCAGTCGTTGGACCGGTGGCCGCCCCTACAACATCTATTTCTTTTTTTTTTTTTTGGTTGAGTTTCAAATGAAAGAAATGGCGTTGTAGAAATGGTGTTGTAATATTAATGTTACATTAAATTGTTGTAATATTAATGAAGGAAATGTGCAGAAATGGCCGACCCTCTCGCGGGTGAACACAACTCCTTTGATAACAGAATTCGTCAATAGTTCCATTAAATTGTTGACAAAATTATATTTATATCATTGTCCTTTAAATTAAAAAAAAAAGAAAAAAGGATTTAAAAATAAAAAAAATAATATAAAAATAAAAAAGAAAAAAAAATCCTCCCCCCAATCGGTGCCACTTTGGCTGCCAGAAATGGCAGCATTCTAACGGCCAGACTCCTCCCTTTCAGCTGTCGGACATCTACTGCCATTTTCGGAAGCTTTTTAACTGTCGGGAAATTACTACACAATGTTTGCATTTTTTTTATATAATACTACAATATTACTTTAAAATAATATTTAAAACATATATAGACACATGTTTTATTGGTTATATTAGAAATTAAAGAAACCAATATAAAAAAAAACAGATAGATATGATGTGTTCTTAAATGTATTATTAGTTGTAAACTTCTATGAACGTTTAGAAAATTTTAAAGTATTCACTGATATATAGGGTATGTTTGAAAGTTAAAACGCATAATCCTTTTCGCTGAAGTTCCTCGAATTAAAGGCAAGTATGGAGGCCCATTTCGTGGAAACGTAATGCTGACAGAATCAACGTGTGCTCGTTGATTCTTTAGTGGAATCAAAAAAGATTTTATTCAACTAAATAAAATTGCAAGTTTTATTAGAAAACAAGTAAAAACCTTTCCAAGACAGGAAGCCTAAATCTTGCTGACCAAGGCTAAAGCTTGTTCTTGTACCAGAATACACCTTTGATCTGCTCTCCCTCGTCTAGTTCCACATTCCTTGGCTTCTCTCCACATTGCCTTAAAAATGGGCGTCCCATCAAAGTGATGGTAATTCCCTAGTATTGGCTTGATTGCCTTTGTTGCCTCCATTGTAGGATAGTGTGGCATTGTTGAGAAGAGATGGTGCGCTACATGAGTGTCTGTTACCTTGTTCAGAATCCCATAATCTCTGTCAGCAGTCGCTAAGGCTCCACGTAGCCATTCCCACTCAGAAGACAGCGAAATAAGTGATCAAGACCCATTGACCACAAGCAATGGACCACCGTAAACATAAAGAACCCAAGCAAGTCCTTTAGTTGCCACAAGACAATAAAGCACATGACTGACTGACTGCATCAGAAACGAGGATCAGCACACACTCGCGATCCGAGTAAATTGGGCTATGTCGGTCATATTCAACAGTAAACATAGAGGCCAACCAAGAGCTAACTGGACAACAATTGCGACAACTTGGCCCGGTGGATTGTCCAGACTTGACTCTGGGTACAATACCTCATCCCGCTCAAGAGACCCAGCATTTGAATGGTAGCGACTGTGACTGAATTTCTATGAAAAATACGGGACAATGAGAGTGGAATGCAGGATCAGGCCAACAGTGTCGTCAAGCCATTGGTAATCACTAAAGGCATGCATGATGGCCGCATTCCCAAACCCCGGTCAGTACACAGCCTTGGCATATCCAGTACAGTGGCCAGGCTAGGTAGGAGAGGCGAGGGTGTGGGAAGTTTTGGAAATAGTTGGTGGCTACATAGTAGAAGAGAGAGGCAATGGTGGGGTCATATGCAACATATGAGAAAGAAAGGGGATCTAGAACGCTGGAAGCAATGGGGTACTGGGATGGATTTCTTGAGTTCGCCAAGTGTGAATATGGAGGTTTTGAGTGTTGGAGGACATCAAATTTTTCTTTCTTGCCCTCCCCTCAGGAGGAGCAGACATGCGACCTCCCGCACCCATTCTTCATTCACCTGCAGAGGGAAGAGACTTAATGTGGTTGCAATCGTTAATCTGAAAGAATTATAATCATAAAAAAAAAAAAAAGGTCCAAAGTAATTAGTTAAGGCGTAAAAAAGGTCAGCAAAAGGTATTCATTCAAGTATTAAGCTGTGGAGTAAATCAACGTGCAGCAATCTTAGACACATTCATGTGAAGAAAACCTTACAAAACAAATGTGCACGCTCTGCATCAAGAGAGCACATTCATGTGAAGAAAAGTATTTTGAATCTGCATTGCTTGAGATCACCCAACTACCTTCACGTGGAATACAAAAGGCAGCCATTTAATTATATTCAACTTATCACAAATAAATTAAGTCAGTCATCATTTCTGGGGTAAGAGTTTTTTATTTCTTCCTACCAATTCCAAATTATACACAAAAATTTCACAAGAAAGCATGTTTATGACAATAGTAAAAAAAAAAAAAAAAACAACTAATAATTTGGTGAGGTGTAGAGAAGGAAAACTAAAATTGTTATTAGTTAAACGTGAATTAATGGGACGGATTATGGTATGAATCTTAGGCTGCCAAACAGTCCAGAAACAATAAAATATTAGCGACTTTCGTATTGACTTGAATCCATATTGACCTCTAAGAAGGCTGCAGCCTACCTTCTCTTTAATGATTTACCACAAGTATATCTTTTTTTCTTTTTCTTTTAAATCCAATGCTGAAGAAAATACAGTTCAAGATTAAAATGTAATGCCCTTTCATTGTTTGACTGAGCTTTGCAATTAACAAAGTGTCTTTGCCATTATTGTAATAATTACCATGACTAATGAAGATCCATAACATAACCAACTGATGACGTATTATATATATATTAAAAAACAGTAACAATTTTGGAAATGTTCAATGTTTTATAAAGACTCGCCAAGTACATGCATACAACTCGATGGGTTCTATGAAAGTACAGAAGGCATAAAAAGTGTTAGATTCGCATAAATGAATCAGACTGGCCATTCATGGTAGTGCAAATTAAATTAAATTAAATTATTCTATTCTATTCTATAGCATGAGAAGCCAGCCAACTAGGAAAGATGTGATACAATAAAATATCTTACTCGTGATGTCTTCTTAAAAGATTATGCTTTTTCTTTGGCCAGTTTAATTTAAGATCTTCTAGATATGACTACTAGCAACTAGCAGGAAGCTTCCAAATTGAATTTACTCAGAGGGCAAAATGAATGGTTCATAAATCAAGCCGTGGTACAACCATTCCAGTTAAATACAATGTCACTAATAACTAATTACTCACAGCGTTCAATCTAGGATTTTCACAACATCAATAGAAATTCATTGTTTCAAAATAATCCTCTTCAAATGATCGGAAAATAGTCGAGTTAACACAAGGTTAATTTAGTATTTAAATTCCTGTGACTACAAAAAAACTTGTACTGCAATGGACCACGAGATGTGGAAAGGGATTGATGCTCGACCAAAGGCTTAAATTAATGGACCACATTAAGTCAGCTACCTATGGATTTAATATAGTTTAGAAAGAAAGACCATAAAGGTTACATTTTCAGTACAGTGGATTAATATGGACAGGATTAAGCAAACAGGCTGAAAATCTAGTTTGTTACACTGACATGCCCAAATTATAAGAAAAGCTAAACATCATAACCTAGAACGCAAAAAAATTGCATATAAATCATATGGAAGTGAAGTGCAAAGAATACCATCACCCTCAAAGAAATAAGCAAATAAAGAAGGTTGAAATTTTTCTAACAGTTCTAGGAGGCCGGAGGTGTCATTTGACGTGTGGTGTAGGATGCATGCTACTTGGATTTAACCCACACGGGAATGGGGAAATGTACACATAAAGCTACTGTGTGCATAGTTGACACTACAACAATATAGGGTCTATAGCCGCGACACATCTCGTGGCTATAAATCTGATTGTCGTCGCTATAAATCTATACCGGCGACATTTACCCGCGACTCTGTCGTCGTAATATCTTCGTCCCAATAGGTCAACACCCACGACCGTGTCGTCGGTGTATAGGTCAAGGTCTACACCCACCACATTTTGTCGTCGGTGTAAACCTAGTCTTGACTTCCATGACCTTTAGGCTATACCCGCAACTCATCTCGTTGGTAAAAACAATCATACTCCACGAGCTTGAGCCTATACCCACAGCATGTGTCGTCGGTAAAAGTAACATGGCTTCATGATCTTAAAGCTACACCCACAACACGTGTCGTCGGTTAAAATGAACATGGCTCCACAATTTGTTCCCTATTGTCATGACATTGTCGTCACTATTTGTCGTCGGTATAGCATTTAATTTATATTTTTTAATATATTCATAGTTAATATATAAACTACTTAGAATACTATTACCATTAATAATACAAAGTAAAAGTAACGTTAGCATATTCACATGCCATTTCTAGTTTCATTACAAAATAATTTCTCAAGTCCTAAGAACAATAGTTAAGAGAATTGAAGTCAATATGGAGCAGTAAGAAGTTTATAGCCAAAAGAAACAAAAGTCATGTCGGAGCTCCAAGAAGTTTATATCCAGAAATTAACAAAAGTCATGTTAGATGGTTTAGACAAACCCTAGGGGTCTCCCAAAGCTTCGTCCTCATCACCTTCCTCTTCTTCATCTAGAATTGATGGTGGCAAATATTTCAAAACATGATCAAGAGTCCGTTTAAGACTCCTAATCTCAGCCTCATGTGCTACAATTATCTCACGGTCTTTAGATGTCCCAGAGTTTGAAGACTCACCGGTCTCTAAACGAATGGGCACTTGTGATGTGCCCTTCAAAATCCTCCCAACGCCGCGTGCATGACCTCGGCGTGTTCCGAGAACCTCTTTCATGATTGCCCGCTCATCAATTGATTCATTGTTAGAGGTAGCTTGGGTCAATTGAGTGTCTTTTACTTGAATAAGTTTTTCCTAGAATAAAGAAAACAAGTATTAACAAATAACTAATAAATAACTA
>CAVNYN010282174.1:0-19621 GCA_963692815.1 Nyctanthes arbor-tristis
CGCACACAAATAAAGTTAATATAATTGATGTTTTTTATGAATTGAATACTTATATCATACAACAAAAATTAAAATAAAATATAATTATTCTTGAAAAAAATAACTATTAATAATTAAGAATTTAAAAAAATAAAATTAAAAAGAAAATAACTATCCATCTATGTAGTCTTCTCCTTATACGATATCAAGTTTTTAATTTTTTTAGCACATGTGATAATCTAATTTCTCAAATCTTTATAATAAGTTAAATTATTTTAAATTATTCTTCCCGTGCATCACACGGGTGAAAAACTAGATTGGGTTAATTGCTTTCAATTTACTGTATATATTATATTTATTGTAAGATGATGCCAATAGAAACAAAAATTTATTTTTACTTATTATTTATCATAATTTATTAAAACTAAATATTGATATTTACATATATACTTTGATAAAATGTCTAACCGTGCAACGCACGGGTGAAAATCTAGTGGTACTAGTAACTAACTCTATAACATTCCTTCAAAATTTACATCCTACGTCTATTTCTCAAAAAAGAGAATCGTAATTTGACTCGTAATTTTGTCACTTTTAGTAACAATCATGTTTTATACACAATAGTTGATACAATAGTTCATGCAGGGAACAGAAATCTCATAATCAATATACCACATTCTCTTTCTTAGTTGATGGATAAGTTTGAATGGAATTATCATTCAAGGTCAACTGGTCAAGTAGGAAAATGAATGGGTAAATTTCACAAATCGTCACTAATCTCTACACTTTGTAGCAAATTAATTTGTCCTTAACTTTTTTATTTTTCGACCTTTAGAGTCTGCTAACCTTACGTAAATAGCATGTATCATCCTTTTGGACGGCATTCGTCCAATTTTACTGTTACATGACAAGAAGATAACTTTTGTAACCCTCATGTTTTAATAAAGAAAAAATAAATACAAAAAAAATTTTAAAAAATAATAAATAAATACTTTTCTTCAATAGTACACCCACCTCCCCTATTTTTTGGGTCCTCCAATTTTTTTGTTAGAATATGGCAGAAAAAGAGGGGCAATCGTGTTCCAGTGATTTCTAAAGAGATAGGTCGTCATTTCTCTTTTATTTTTTATTTTTTTAAAAAACTCTTTCTATATTTATTTTTTCTTATTACAACATAAACATAAAAGAGTCATTTTCTTACCATGTAACGGTAAATTTGGATAGAAGCTATCCAAAAAGACAATACATGTGAATTTGTGAAAAGTTAAAAACCTTTAAGCTTGGAAAGGAAGTTCGGGACAAAAATTTGCGATGAAATGCAAAGGTGAGGGACGTTTTGTGAAATTTACCCAAATATGTACCATATGTTTAGACTTATACTTTTATTTCCACAAAAGTTAAGATTATTATTATTACTACTATTATTATTATTACTAAAATTCTCACTCATGCGTTGTACGAGATCTAAAATTAATAACAACTGTAATAATTTTAGGGAGACATATTTATCTGATATAAAAAAGTGACATGTTTAGTTGTCAACTATATATTGAATGATTGTGAACCTTTAAATTCACCACTTGTATATAAGAAATCAATTCATGTTTATCAATTAACAAATATCAGTTATTCATATCAGATAAATATGTTTACCTATAATTACTCTAATAACAAATGTTAATAAATATTTATACAAAAATTTAATAAATTATTAAGACAGCCAGTTGAGCCATATAATAGCATTATGAGACTTAATTTTTTATAACAATTCTATCATATTTCGATTTATTTTTCGATAATAATTTTTGCACCAGTTAATTCTTTTATTTCTTTCTTTCTTATTATTATTTTTTTAATACATTGGATATAGGAGAAGGGAGAGGAACCAATATCAGTAATTTATGTCTAATAAACATGTCTCCATATTATTACTCTAATAACAAATGTCAATGAATTTTTATTTAAAAATTTCATATAAATTAGTATCATGAGACATAAGTTTTTATAACCATTTCATTATATTTGAATTTATTTATTGGTATCACTTTTTGCACCAGTTAATTCTTTTTTTTTTTTTATACTATAGTTATGGGAGATGAGAGGGGAAGGTGTGTTCCAACCCTGGACTTCCCGTCTAGAATGTGAGAAACACAACTAATGTAACACTTGTTTGAATTACAGCACCAGTTAATTATGCATGTATAAATAAAAATTAATTGAGGTGATTCAATAAAAGTAAAATGTTTAAAAATTATTGAACAACTATTATAGTGCAACTGTATCAACATTCGTTCCATCTCTCAAATAAATAATCTAACTTCAAATACAGTAAGACAATATTTAAAACGACAAACTGAAATTTTTGTTCCAATGGAAAGTATCAAAAAGTTTCAATTTATATTAATTATAGAATCGGCAAATTGGAGTACTATAATTCAAAGATGTACTATGCATATGTTTTCGAATTATAAAGATTACTATTTATTTTTTTTAAATAGAACTCCCAATTAATTTCGTATTCGATTTGACAAGTGACATATCTGTAATTCAAAATAGTTGGCTAAAGAAACTACCGTGAATTGATGATGATATATGAGTTAATAAAGAGAAAAGTGAATATCATTTATTTAATAAATTAACGTAACAATTTCGAAAATAAAAAAAAAGAAAAAATATACAAAAAAAAAGGAATTAAATGATACCATCAGAAATCTTACAGAGCCAAAAATTGAGTAGGAAAAGCCACACTTCTCTTATTATATATATATATAGATTATTCGTTTAAAGACGTACTATGCGTGTGTTTTCGAATTATAAAGATTACTATTTACTTTTTTTTAATTAGAATTCCGAATTAATTTCGTATTCAATTTGAAAAGTGACAGATCTGTAATTCAAAATAGTTAGCTAAAGAAACTACCGTGAATTGATGATGAGATATGAGTTAATAAAGGGAAAATTGAATATCATTTATTTAATAAATTAATGTAACAATTTCCAAAATAAAAAAAAAGATAAAAAATACAAAAAAAAGAATTAAATAATATAATCAGAAATCTTACAGAGCTAGAAATCTTACAGAGTTAGAAATTTTACAGAGACAGAAAATGAGCGGGAAAAATCACACTTCTCTTATTATATATATATATATAGATTATTATTATCATCTATCATCATCATCATCATCATCATCATCATCATTGGCAAAGTAAAATTTGTAAACCGTGTTTCTTTTTAACGGGAAACCATGTTTCTAATATATTTATCTTTATTTAATAAGAGATATAATTAAAGTAATACTCCTTCCGTCCCGTGAAAATATATAGTGCTAGTTTTCTTTTTTGTTTGTCTTAATTTATAGTCCACTTTTATTTCTTAGTTTTTAAATTTTGTTATGTACCCCTATTTAATGTGCATTAATATCAACAAATAAGAATTAATAAAGTTGAATAACAATTAAATGAATAGGCATATTAAGAAAAATATTCATAAATTCCACTATTCTAAGAACATTAATTAGACTTTCTCACACTACTATAGAATTGGACAAAAAAATAGACATAAACGTCAGTTGTTGGGAAAAACGACGCGTAAATAATAAGCGATGGCAATTTTGAAAATAACATCACTAATATAGGCGTCGGTTGTGAGCCATTGTACAAAAGAGGCATCGATTCCTTTATTTATTTATTTTTTTTTTTTAATTATATCCCATCTTCCCTTTCAGTGTGGGTGTTAGAAGAGCTTGGAGCTTCTTCGTCTATTTATTTTCCAAGTTTTTTAGAATACCAGAGTGCGACTTTATTGTTCATTTATTAAGGTCCATGTTAAGATTATGATGTTATTGCAAATTAAGATGACAAAGATCCAAACATTTTAAGTAAAAGAGGCAGGAGATGAGTCTAGTATTTTCATTCTATTTCGAAATTATGTTAGTGTTCTAAAATTGTGGAATGTACCTATTGGAAACTGATGCTGTGTGCAACTTTATTTTTGTATCTCAAAAGTTGTTTTTTTCATCTTTAGCTTCTTATTACTTTCTGCAATTGTATTTGTACAGATTTGGCCATGTTTACCACAATCTTCAGACACGTGTGAGCTACACATTGTTCATACTTTTCTGGACCCATCAAATGCACTCCCTTAACATTATGGTGCAATTCAAGGGCTAGCGAACCTTGGAGCTTGTGTGGTATTTCCTATTTGCCTCTTGTTCTTTTATTCTATATTTCTTCATCTCCGTTTTGCTAGATTTATTATGTTCTTACCTATTGGCTTGATTCTCCGGCTTGTGTTGCTCAACCTTGAGACTTACTTGCAACTTATGGAGCCAGAAATGCAACTTGAGAAGCGAAAGATGAAAAGAATGAGTTGAAGAGGAGCTTGTATATGGAGCCTTGATAGTAAGAAATGTTTTATTAGTTACTTCCTCTTATTTTTTCCGATATAATGAATATTCATCATGGAACATATATACAAGAAGCCCAAATTCTATTGACTCATTTTTCCACAAAAAAATTCCTCCCGAGAGACCTTTTAAATTTTTCGCATAAGATAAATTGGTGGAAAATTGCTTATTCCCCGTGTAGGTGCTAAATGTTGTGCTTATATGGAAAATGTGTACCCCTCTCAGCCTGTACAATTAACCCAAAATAGTGATAACATTTAAAGAGAATCATTTTAAATATTCTTATTCTGAGCAGAAACTGTAGTAACCAAATCCTATCTTATATATTATGAAGATAGAGGTATTTGTATCTGTTGCTATATTTTTGTATGTATCTACAGCTTACTCTCCCTAGGAGATTTGATCTATAGTTGGACTAATGCTTGAGATATCAGTGAAAGTATGACTAATGTGTTTTCTTTCTTGATTTATTAATCTCATGATAATCACAAGCAAGGAACTATAAGAGCTCAATTTTGTTTATATTTCCCTGCTCAATTGGTCATGTGTAGTTCAACTGACGAGGCAATACACTTCTTAGCGTGCAGTTGGGCTGTGCCTGCGTGATCGACTGAAGACGGTCCACTCACTGCTATCTCCACCAGTATGTGATATCTAGAAGAGCAATAGAAAAGTCATAGTGACACTATCAAGTATGGAATTTTTTGATATTCCCTTTCTACTTATATGTTGTTATTATCATTTTTTCATTTTTATTTTTTGGTAAATTGATAATTCTAAGAACAAAAAAGCTATTAATGATATGACATTATATAATATATAATACAACAGTTTTTAATTGGATTTGGATTCTCAATTGTAATTTTTTCGCTCTTTTGCTGACATCATCATGATGCTGCACAATAATTTGGATTCAATTATTGCCTCCATTGATTTTCAATTGGTTTTATTTTTCAAGTTTTAAAATTTAAAATTTTCTTATTTGGATATTCATCACGAGTTTTTAATAATTTATATTAGTTTTTTAGTTTTTATATTCATTTTTTATTTTAGTTTCCTCATTTCTATTTTTTTAGTATTTAAATATAATTATGAGTTTTTACAATTTTTTATTATCCACTACCGATATAAATTTGACAGCGAGTAACTGTTTAATTTCTTATGAATTATTAGTTTTTAGAATTATTCTTCCAGTTACTGAATTATTCGAAAATGAACGTATTATAAACTAATTATCTAGTACTATCTTTATTTATTTATTTATAAGAATACAAGGCTAAAATTTATTTTCTTGACATCTATGATATAACTTGAAAATCTTTGTGACTATTTTTTTAATCTTTGTTTCTATATCATTTATGTTGCAACAATTAGCTTATAGAGGATGCAAATAATTTATTTTTTAATCTTTTTTTCCATAGATGTGAAACCTTCAAAATATCAACTGAATTCATGTTGTTATTTCATTTGATTAAATTATTATTGTGAATATTTATTATTTTTTGCAATTTATATAATGAATTTTTTTATATGAAACATTGAGAATTTATCTCCCCGTGCAACGTACGAGTTGAATACTAATTGATCGATATTTTTATTTGATGAAGATAATAATAAATTTTAGCGAAAATTTTATGAACAAAGAGACAAGAAATCCACAAAAAGAAAATGAACTACAAAAAAAATAATAATAATCCCTCCATTGCGATTATCTGATCTTATTTTCCTTTTTAGGATGTCTCATGATAAGTGTATTTTATATGCAAAAATACTTCTCTTAACGTATGCAATTCTATATGAAATCGAGCAAATTTCTACCTAATTTGTGTGGATATGGTTTATATAGGTGAAAAGCTCAAATTGGAGTGATATTAAATGAAAAGGATGATTTTTTAACCAAATTGAGACTTTACATTCAAGATATAGCATCAATGTGTGATGGCTTGAGAGTTTGGGGTGAAATGATCAACGTCAACAAGTTTGAGGACTAGATTGCACTTTGGGAGAACTTAAAAGAGACTATTTAGGTCGTAATTGAAGAGTTCGAGGACCTTTGTGAAGCATTTGAGAAGTTTTGGACTTGTATAAATGAAGAAAAAAGCTAAAAAGGACCATTGCTGAAAGAAAAAGTCAAATCATGGACTGAATCGCGCGTGCGGAAAGTAGGGTGCGGGTGGGCGCGGCAACCAAACCGCCCCCTACCCGTGGCCTAGCCAATTTCTCTTCTGGGGGCGGGTAGGCCGCGGCAAGCAAACTGCCCTCTACCCGCGGCCTGTATCAGGAGACGCTGTTTGAGCGTTTTCGGGCCCTTTTTGACACATTCTAGGGTTCTAAGGCCTCCCCGACTATAAAAGAATGAAAACCCTTCTGTCAAATGGGGGATTCATCATAGAAAATCATTCTTGAGGGCTAGGAGATTGGAGCAAGGGCTTGGAGATTGAAACCGGGGTTCGCGTGAAGATTGAAAAACGAAGTTCTTCGTTTGGTGCAAACGTTTTCTTCGTTATTCGTCGTCTTTTCTTTGCAAAAATCTGGTCATGTATTCAAACCCTACGAATGCTTATGTCATGAATTCCTCTATTATGCGTAACTAATTTTCCTTGTTGAGACAATCGATGAAGCAATAGACATGTTTTAATTGTGTTAATCTCATTCATGACTCAAATTGTTATTGCGTGCTTATTTTATATTGTGATATGTAATTACCTTTTATGAGCCAGATCAACTTGTAATTGCGTTAGTGAATTCGTGATGAAACCGAGAGGTAAGTCACCAATTTAGCACTTCAATAGGAAACATAAATTGCATAGAAGATAGAGATATACTTTTATGATTTGTGTGACCACAGAAATGGTTTCTTGTTAATTAATGCACTCAACTAGGTTGAAATTCACATAGAGATATAGTGGGTTTACTTGGTTGGGTAGATTAAATTTACTCGAGAGATGTTTTCACTTAAACTTGTGAAACTGGTTGTGAGTACGTGATGGTGAATTGTCATGAGTGGGATTGCATAATTGGAACACCTGTTTATTGTGGATTCGTGAGTCTCAACGCTTTCATTCATATATTTTCTAGTCCATAAATCTGAGTTCCTTCCTAGATTAAAATAGATAGAGCATTTAATTGTTAGTTTAAACAACCTCATTATTCTTTTACAAACTCTTAATTTCCTTATTCAATTGGTGTGAAATTGACTCAAGTGAAATAGGTTACAACTTTCCCTGTGGGATCGACATTCGGGACTCATCTAGTCCTATACTACTTGAACAGTATCGTGCATTTGCGATTTCGCCTATCATCTCACATATATGGTCCTCTTTATATTAAAAATTATAACTTGCATTTCTTTACAAATATATATGTATTTAACTTTTTAATTATAACTATCAATTTTGAATTTCACTCATAGAAAAGATTCGTCGAGAAAGTACTTTCTCATGAGAATGAAAATTTTTATCTGAACGGATATCGAGTGAATATGGGTATGTACACGCCTGATACATATTATTAGACTGTTAACTAACAGTATTAAATAAGTTAGATGATTTAAAAATGAAATATAGTAATAAAGTATTAATTGAGTATATAAGCAGGTAACTATTAATGTAGTATTAATAAAACATTAATTTAATAAGTCAAATAATAAATTAAAACCGTATATTTATTATTTTTGCTATGCAAATCTAATAATGTGTATTTATCTAATATTTTATTATTCATTATTATTGAAAATTATTTTTATGTACAACGCACGAATGAGAGACTAAACTTATAGTTGCAATAATTGATTGTGATATGATTATTTATAGCGATGGAAATTGGGCGGGTTAGCCATATTTTGAACCCGCTCCATGAGTGTTGAAGTCACCCAGACCCACCCCAAACCTACAAATTCATATGTCAAGTCAAGACAAGTCGAGTCATGGGACGGGTTGGGACGACACCATGACCCACAAAAGGACTCATGAATTTTTTTTCCCTTTTCAATTAATGTTATATGCAACATATTATTAATTGATGAACGTAGAATAAAACAAAACCTTTATTTATAATTTTAAAGTTCTCAACATTAACCAATATAATAACTTGATTCTTTCAATTTGATAGAAAATTTGTTTCAAAAAAAATAATATAATTAAAAAATAAAAATAAACTACAACGGATTTAATGGTCGATTAGTCAAATTGTCATCTCTAGTAATTTCTACACATTTTTGGAAATAAATTTATTAAAAATAAAAAAATGCCTAGTGGGTCACAAGTCTATGGTGCGGGTCCAACTTGACTCGCACCTGCCCTGAACCCAAGGAGGGTCAGATAATGTTGCCTCATACCCCTTCTTTTGCCCTGATTAGGCATGAATGATCAATCATATTAGAGGCATGTCTCCACGGGTTTATAGATCAATGAGTTAAATTTCAATCTCTAATTATTTGACTGCTAATTATTATAACTTTATATAGGTTGGACGTGTGAATTTGCACAAAGAATTTGGAGGAGACCATAATTATAAACTCAGGCATTTTACTACAAATATTCCATGGTAAATTATAATTCGCATATCAATTCATAATTTTATGTAATGCAACTGGTATATTGTAATTTATAAAATGATGTCCACACTCACAAGTCAATTTTGATACGAATGTACACTATGATTCTACCCGTGCAACGCACGGTTGCACGGGTGAAAAAATCTAGTTAAGACTTAACATATTAGTGGTTTTGTACTTTGTAATATTTTTGCATTTAATTCTGTAAATCGTTATAATTTATATGCTTATCTAAACTTATACGTTGCACGGGTGAAAAACTCTAGTTAAGACTTAACGTATTAGTGGTTTTGTACTTTGTAATATTTTTGCATTTATTCTGTAAATCGTTATAATTTATATGCTTGTCTAAATTTTATAAGTTTCTATGAAGTAAGATATGCCAAAAGAATGTGAGTGGATTGTGATTTTATCTTTCTGACAAGTCTAAGAAGTGTTGGTGTATCTTCGTCGGTGTATCCTTTAAAATATATATATATATATATTTTGAAAAATATAATAGGCATCGATTGTAACATTACAAATGACGCCCATTATTTATTTATTTTTAATTAAAATTGACTTTAGGTGTTAGTTTCTTTGAAACAACCGACGCATATTGTGACCTTTAGGAGTCCCTCAACAACCGACGCTTATACATTTACAATATACGTCGCTGACATAGGTGTCGCCGCTACAACCGACACGTATTCATGTATACCACCGACACCTATTGGGCTTTTCTATAGTAGTGTTAATTTATATAAAAGTTGATATGTGACTATTTTCATGGGATAGAGAGAGTAGTTTTTTTTTCTTTTAATTTTATAGGAACACGACGCACACATAGTACATAGATAAAATAAACTTTTAGGTGGTTATATATCTACACTACAATCTTTACTAAATGCACATGTTTTGTTTATTCCCTCATCCCACAAATATAGACGGATTCCTACTTTTACAAGTATTAAGAAAAGTTCAATTATTATCATGCATTGGAAAAGTAAAATTTAAAAATATTTTCTTAATATCATTTGGTTTACTAATTATTTCATCCCACAGTCCCATTTATATAGGGCTCTAATTTACCTTTCACAAAGATTAAGAAAAAATATTATTGGAAAAGTAAGATTAATTTGCAAATGGCTTTTTTTTTTTAATTATGAGTATTAATGGAAGATAATTTATAGTTATTGTTGGGTACGTTAAATAAGGATATTTTGGTAAAAGAATAAACAATTAATTATCCTTGAATTAAAATAAGCCTATAAATTTGGGACACGAGAAAAAAGAAAGGTAGCATATGTAATTGGGATTTGGGACGGAGGGAGTGGTAGTTTTATTTTTTTATTGATTGATGATAATAATACAAATTAAATAGAAGCATATAAGCCAACTAGTAGTATTTCAATTACACTTCAAAAAGAAAGTGGCGTATCTTTGTGATACGGACGAAAATGGAATATGGGTCTATCTTTGTAAGACATATAATTATATTACCACCATAATTTTTACTTCCAACACCACATTTTTAACAACACCAATTACAATTAAAAGGTAATTATTATAACTACATCACTACTAATTTACAACTATCACCTCCCTTACTTAACCTTCAAAATCTAATTAACAATGTAAGGAGTATGAAAATCTTATAATTCATCAGAATCTCTTTCCGGGGCAATAATCAGCCTTGAAAAATTGAACCCTTTATCATTATAGATTCACCACCTAAAATTTGGAAATCGTAATATGAAAGCCTCATATACTGAGGTTGCAGGTGGATGATGGTGGTGGCTAATGGCCCCGTTTTTGGTTGGAAACAAATTGAATTCTAACTAATATTTTCATCTTTCAAATATTCCATTCGTTACTCTAAAAATCTATCTACAATATTTGAATGTTAAAAAAAAAAAAAAAGAGAGAGAGAGAGAGAGAGAAAGATTGATAAACAATACCATACGAGAGGAGTAATTATAACAAGCTGTTAAGAGTGTAGGAGATTGTGGTGTGAATAATAATTGAAGAAAAAATATAAATAGTTAATCATTTTAGTAATGACTGTATTTGTAAGCAAAAATATTGGTGTAACTAAAAACTTTTGTGGTGGGCATCGATATTATTCTTAATTACAAACATATAAGCACAAATAAAATGACATAAATAACGTATAAAATTTTCAATTGTTTATGTAACAAAAAAAAAAAGAAATTTTTTCCCAAAAAAAAAAGAAATAGAAAAAAAGAATCTTTATATATTTCACAAATGAAAAAGCCTAACTCATTTCTTTACTTACCAACCAATAATGAAAACCCTAAAAATATATGAACTCACGCAAATAATGTAATACAATGGTGGAAAAAAATAGAAATGCAGTTCAAACCAAACTCGAGTTTAACATTGATATTGCTTCGAATCCAACAAGAATTAATCAGTTCGAATGGCAAAATCTTCATATCTATAAAATGTGTACATCTATATAATAAGAAGAAGATGGAAAGTTAGAATGAGCAATAGATCTATGAACGGGTATGCTTTAATTTCTAGCAGAGAATTTATTTATTAGAAAGATAAAGGTCGAAGGATGATAGAAATTAGGAAAGTTTTTTTTCCAAGCATGATAGAAAGGAAATTAGTTTGTTCTATACTTCTATTTATTTATTTTTCATTTTATTGTTCTTTACTTCTATTTATTATTTTTCATTTTTAAATGTTTAGGATTATATTTGTAAATGTGATATGGTATATTATTAAAAACATATTTTTTTTGAGAGAAAGAAAAAAATTACAAAAATTTTAAGGAGACATGAAAATATAACATAATTAAATAAATGATATTGTAGATGTAACACACTTTTATTGAATGATAAAAAAGTACTCATGTAATCATCACTCAATAAAATTGTATCATGTGGGAATGTTACTTACTGGTTACTTATCATTTTTCATTTTTAAATGTTTAGAATTCTTTTTTTCTTTTGAGCAATAAATGTTTAGAATTCTAATTGTAAATGTAATATGGTGTATTTATAAAAAAAATGGTGTATTTGTATTGTGGTGTACTCAATTAACAAAAATGACGGTATATATATTTATATATATTAATAGAAACAATATTGTTTAACTGGGATAGACGAGAAGGAAAAATGACCAATATAAATGGGATATAGGGTATAAAATATAAAAAGGCAGAGCAATTTCGATGTAACTTCCAAGAAAAATCCATGTAAATGTCTGCCCTAATCTTTAGTTTCTTAGTATATAATATTAAACATTTCTACCAAACCAATTTATATACGACGCGCTCTCTCTTTCTCACAAACTGGGTTATCTTTTATCTTTTTTTATTCGTTTATTTAAAAGATAAGTTCAACAGATAATGTCATAAAATTTCATTCAATTGGTACTTATAAATGACATGTACATATATATATATATATAATTACAAGAGCAATTAAAATTGGACAAAGTACATAATTACTTGTTGTAAAAGATGCATGAATTTTGTGGAACCAACATTGTTATCTAAGAGCAAGATTAATATTTTGGGAAAAAAGTCAAGGGAAAAAATCGGGGGGAAAAAACCTATTTCCAAATAATATATAGAGAGAAAAATTTGGAGGGATATGAATTGAACACGTGGCGGTTTTTTATTGGATTGGAAGGGGAGCGAGAATGGGAGTGAGGAAAAGAGTATTTTATTGGATTGGAGAGGAGTGAGAGTGGGGGGAAAAGCTAAATGAGGGGCCAAATTCTCATTTAGCTCCCCCCCCAAAAAAAAAAAAAAAGGTTTTTTCCCTTTCTCCATGACACATTGTTTGATGTGCTGGGGGGAGGTTTTTTCTCCCAACACTAATTGTAGCTGATAAAAAAGATGGTGTAATCAAGTCTTCTCTCTTGAAATTTGAGTATCTAATTATTATAGGAACCACATTTGGCAATATGGATACATATAGAGATTAGAAAGACGCAAGATGTGCCCAAAACTTGACAGCCTTCCAGTTAATCCCAACAACTAATTGTACGCCATAAATAAATAACATGATGTCAAAAGTGAAATCACATCATGATCTTTGAACGTACATTAAACACCACAAGTTTTAAAAAATGGTAATGCGAAATTGAGCTTTTGTGCAATAGTAATTTCTTCCCCTTTGAGAATCATCATGCCCCAACAGTAACTCCATTAACAACATCCCAAAAAATTTCTATAAAACCCATAATTACATTCTTCCAATCAATCAACTTGAGAAAACCACACTAACTTTACAATTATTTCATCTTGTAAGGAAGCGACTTCAGTTGATATGGGTATAATTTTATTTTTTGTGAAAGTTGATGGATTTGACAAATCCTAAGGTCACTATTTACCAAATAATAATTCAAGTGCTTCTTTCACAAAGAGACTCACCATGTCTCCACATGGTACATTTTCAACCCACTACTAACGCTACTACCTTTTCTTTGAATTTCTTTCTCCAATATATGTATGGTTGTTATAATTAATTGTAATTATTTTTGAAAATTTTACACACTAGGTATATCTTATATCTATATATCAAACTCAATTGGCGAACTTAATGCAACTTTCAAAATCACGGGGGATATATTTGACATTGTTATCAAGACTAATACGTAACAATTATATAATGGCCACCGATGGCTAATTTTGTGCCAGTAGTCGCGGTAAGACAAACGATGCAAGTGTTATTTAGAATGATTGGGCATAAGCGTCTGTAAGTGGTTATTTATATCCGCTGTCAAATCTCAAAGCTCAAGCCCGGGCAGACAATGGAAACTACCAAGCTGGAGTATGGCAGGGCTAGGCAGAGGGAATTTCCGGTGGAACGGTGAAATACATAGAGATTAGAAAGAACACTAGCTAACGGCGAAAGCACTCTGTTGGGTGGACACAGATACTGTAAGACGAAAGCTAGTAGCAATAATATATATAAAGACACAAAGAACATGCATGGCTACATTGGAAAACAGAAAGTGGAGAAACAGAAAGGTTGTAATAAGTTGTAATACACTATGCGTAACATGGTACATATATACTATAATGACTTGACTGATAAGAAATGTTATTATTATGTTATTACAACCAATTTGCATAAAATTTCTGTAATGGTTCTTCCACTCGGGACGGAGTAAAATCGGAATATCAATATCAATATTTATATATATCCCTTCATTGAGTTATCGAGTCGAGTCATATCTGACAAATGCATGCACTTTTTATAACTGTTGAAACCTTCTGTTCCTCAGCTTTCTGTCCCATCTAACAATAATTCCAGGAGAAATGGACTCCTGGCCTGGGGCAACTCTCTGCTCCCAGTTTACCGGCCACCACTCTTCTGCCATTAATTATTAATAATTTACTGCACAAATTAAAAATCACATATATAAATAATAATAACTAGATGGTGATCACATGCATGTATCAGACGATGGATTGCTCTGTCTTGGGGTTTATTTATGCATGGCCTGATGAAGAATGAAAATGCACCGGAAGAAACTATTTAAGTGCATGCTTATAAATTATAAATTAATCAAGCTTGGATCGAATCTGTGTGTTAACTGGCTGGCTTGGCTACGTTGAATCCCTTTTAGCTTCTCCAGAAGATTTGTGGTCGTTAATGTTTCCTCCTGAAGTATTCCAGCCAAATAAACTAGTGAAAGGATTCATCAAGCCCTTAATGTGTTCTTCCCCATAATCCCCTTAAGTGAATAAGAGATCCAAAGGGCCTGCTTCATCTAAATCTGCAAACAAGTCTTCCCCGCCGTCTACCATTATTAATTCCGGCTTGTAGCTTTGATCACTAATCAATTCTATACCACCATTGCCTGCAGCTGATTCAGTCTGGTTAATGTTACTGGTTTCTTGACCCTTTTCTTCCTCCTTCACAGATGGACGATCCGATATTTTTGAATAATTACCATCATTTTCTGCACTCGTTTCCTTTTCCTTGGTGGCCTCACTAGTAGTAGTAGCAGTTGATCCGCCCGAATTCTTTTGAATCTGAGATCTGGTGGATCCTGCTAAAGCATTCCGTTGAGTCGGCCAGGGATGATTGTGCTCAGAAGTGTAGGTAATGACCAGCATATTTGGGTCGGTCCGGCTCCGTTCAACCTGTTTCCTTGCCGAACAACCCTTTGAACTGCTGCATCTATAGTAACCCCTGAAGAATTGATCCATCATCATTAATTAATTAACTAATTTCTTGATCGATATATAGAGGATGATTTCTTGCAGTATATTATAATAATACCTTGGATAAGGGGAACCTTTAATAGGCTTCTGGCCATACTTTCTCCAGGCCCAAAGATCAGAAGGAACTACTTCTCCACTGGCTCTACTATTTGCAGGGGCAGGAGCCGGAATACAAACTACCTTCTTGGCCTGACTCTTCCTGGGCCAGAATATTATTATTTCATCAAAATCAGAACACAAACGTGCTTTCTGGCTTTTGTTTCATCAGTACATATGTATTAATAAGTTTCTTCTCAATTTTTAATTTAAAAAGCTGATTGTGATAGAGAATTTGAAAGACTACACAACGGAAATCCGGTAAGTGGGGTTTCCAGCAACAGTAATTCATATAAACATGAAAGCGAATATCATCGGACGCACTAGTTAGAAAGAATGCCAGAAATTTCCACAGAAAACAACCTTGTTTGTTTTGTTTCAAAGCAACTAATTACTACTAATTAAGCAGAATCAAGGTTAAAAATTATCTAATTATCCCGAACCCTACTTTGAGATTCTAAACTGATCATGTGGCATTCATGTGATAATCTCTCTGAAAATCGCGTTAATTATTATTACTGCTTAGTTAGTTTATAAAAGCCTGCGGTTTCAACGCTAGCTAGTTGTTGGTGTTGCATAAAATACTCTTTTTAAGATTAGCATTTAATCGATCGTTGTGAGAAAATAATGAACAAATATATATATATATATATGTTCTCCCCCCCCCCCCCCGAACTGACCTTCGCTTGATGCCCGTATTTCGAGGGGACGAGATCTGGACAGCAGGACTTTCCACCAGGCAACCTTCGAAACTGTTGTCGGAAATCCCATGATCCAACACAGGACCTAATTTCATTAATCCAACCGGAGGAGAATCGCAAGGCACTACCGCCGGGGAAGTTGAACCTGCAGCTGGGCCTGGAGAGATCTGCATCCGGGAAATAAAGATATTACGGCTGGAAGCTGGTCTATTTCTCTCATCAAGAATACTAGTACTAGTCGTTTTATTTGCAACACTTAGGACCCCATTACCGGGGAAACCTTCTTCAGGACTAGTCTTGAAGAACCCCTCCGGCTCCGACACAGGAGTATCAACATCTTCATCACGTACTAGCAGTGGATCCCCCATCACGGAAAATGGATCCCCAAAACCATCGGCCCTCAGACGTACTTGCTCGATCTGGCCGCCACCTGATGAATAGCTCACCATAGGAAACTGCCAGCCAGAAGCGGCAGT
Source organism: Nyctanthes arbor-tristis (assembly GCA_963692815.1). Lineage (NCBI taxonomy): Eukaryota > Viridiplantae > Streptophyta > Magnoliopsida > Lamiales > Oleaceae > Nyctanthes > Nyctanthes arbor-tristis. The sequence goes on from CAVNYN010282174.1 coordinate 16,412, forward strand.
TGAGGTGTTGCTGCCTATTGCACCGCCGCTGGCTCGAACTATATCAGCTAAATCACCTTGGTTATAATTACTACTCTCCATAATCATAAGTTCCCTGCCACAACTGACTTGTGCACATGCTTTATCTCAAAACAAACAGTCTAATCGTTCATTTGACTTGCTTACTTTGGCATAAAAATAAGTTTGCACCAAACAGACGTACAGAACATGCAATTTCTGCTTCTTGATTTTGGTAACGATTTTCCACAACGGGCTTTTACATCTGAAGAAGCAAGGAATTAAATGATTTATTTTCAAGATTAAAACTTTTCTTCACCACTCATCGAAAAAAGACAGAATGAATGAATGATTTTAGAGAGAGAGAGAGAGAGAGAGAGAGAGAGTTGGAGAGGAGAGAGAATGAGTAAGGAGAAGAAGTCGCTGACTTTTCATTAAAAAAAATATACAGCTATTCTATATACGCAAGTACGCAACAAAGGAGAGGAAAGTCCTTCAGAGAAAAAAAAAAAAAAAAACAAAGGAGAGGAAAATAGTCGGAAAAACTGGTTTAAAATAAATAATTAATCCAATGAGGGTTGATTATCATACGATATAGGAGATGTATGATTGATACGAATGGGTCCAAGTCTCTTCATTTGTTTGTTATCTAACAAAATCGTATATTAAATGGGCATGTCGAGACAGAAATTGAACTCTAGACTTAAAAAGTGTGGAACCCACTTGAGCCTTTGCTAGCTTCTTTCATATTAATCTTTTATATATTTTATCATTCTTTTAATACACAACATGAGATAAAATTGTAATTTCACACATTTTCGTAAATGTATCTGTACATTCATTTGTACAAGTAAATTAATCTTTTTTTTTTGGGTTTTAAATATATTTGCAATTAAGTTCTTGATTTCATTTTTACCATTTTCCTTCTATATTTTGATCATATTGTTGTCATTTTGAGGTCGAAAAATATGTAATATGGATCTTACATATAAAAATCTCCATGTAAATTTTAATACAAACTAATAAGATAAACCTAACTGTAATTCGAACTGTGGTATAGTAGTTAAATACTAGCGTTTCGAGCAGATGGTCTCGAGTTTGAATCATTCATACGCCTCCCCTCATTTCCCTTCCCTCTCCTATATTCCGGTTGGGGAGAAAAAGGAAAAAAGAGAGCTTCACCTTTGTAAATTATATTAATTGAGTGTTTAATGAAATATTTTTTTTATTTCATCTAAATAGGTTCTCAATAATAATAAATTCAAATTGAAGTTCCACCCTATTTTATTAATTTTTTAAAATTTCACTATCACCATATATCATTATCCTCCAAAACTTCAGTCTCATCGTCCATCTTTTTTTAGAGTAATCTTATATAGAATAATTGGTACTTCAACACATGCATTAATTGTTATGTGACGTCAAATGATAAGTTAAATCAAGTAAGTCACGTTTTCATACATTCAACTCCATTTATGGCATATAATGCCATGTATATGTTAACCATACACAGGTACTCAACACTACTCATACTACGTTCAAAAAAAATAAAAATAAAAATATTGGTACTACTTCGCATAATTCTTTTTAATGAATCAGATCATAAAACAACGTTGTATTGGGCGGTCTTTGCAAGATTTTCACTTCGTTTGTAAACGAGCTCCCTTGGTTTCATTTTACCTTTCTTCATTTATTTTAATAGTGTTGACATTTTTTTTATTATTATTTTTTTTATTTTTATTTTTTGGATACAACAAGGGGAGATAGTGGAAAGGGGAAAAATTAGGGGAGGGGCAGGTGCGGTTCAAATTGAAACTAGAAAACTCCTACCCGGAACATGAGCATTTAGCCACAGCGCCACAATTTGAACCACACATTATTTTGAGTTTGAAAAATATGTGCCTTAAATTGAAAATCACAATGCGAACGAGCTAACAATATAAGTCTAACTATAAAAATTTCACTTTTGTTTTTTGACTTTTCACGAATAATCTAACCTTTGTAAATTAGGTCAATTAAATTCTTAGTAAAATCTAAAATTTTTTTATTTCGTCTAATTTCGTGAAACTATTTTAGGAAATATAAAATAAATGTTGGTTAGAAGAGGGGTAGCTAGGGAAAAATCTCTAAGCAATTCTAACTTATATATGTTTCTTTTATATATATAAGACCCTTAGCTAGTTTCATTATATTATTATAATCATCATGAATTTTAGAATAGTCATAATTTGTTCTTTAATTTATGCTTTGGCAAATAATTAGGTTGGAGCTTCTGCCTTCTTGAAATGTCTATATGTACTTGTTGTGTTGTAATTTCAATGAATTCATGGATCACATAGAGTTTCTTTTTTCTCTGTATAGTATGCCATTATATCTTTTCGTGTGCTTAAAAGTCTTAAATCAACAAAGGATCACACCAACCTTTGGAAAATATTTTTCACTGGGAAAAACGCTAATCAAACAACGAAAAAGTGAAAATTTAAGTAAAAAATTAGCATTTTTAATAGAAAATTTATGAAATCAAACACATCCTTAACTTCTTTGTCGAGTTGGCAATAGATCAATGTAATTACTTTTCTATGCTCTATGTTTATATTTTAAGGATATTTTTCCTGACTTCATAGTGTGTCGGAAAAAACTCTGGTACTCCAGGTCGGTACTCCTGGCCAGTCAGAAATCTGCATGTGAATTCAAAGGGCTCTAATTTGTTATTTAATTTGGGACCGAATCCCACATGCGAGTTATTGAATGGTCAAGAGTACCGAGTGATCAGTAATCTTGGAGTACCAAAATTTTTTCCGTGTGTGTATATATATATATATATATAGAGAGAGAGAGATTGTGAAATACTAGGAAATCAATTTTTTTTTTTAAATTTCGAGACTATTAATTTACGGTCCGGCTATGGAGAGGCAACCTCTCCTCTTACGGAGATGTTGCACACACATAGCCCCCTATAATTGAGGTGTCATTGGTGGGATCCCCTGATCCTCCAATCACAAGGGGTAGGGGTGTGTAAAAAAAACCGAAACCGGTTGAACCGACCCAAAACCGGACCGAACGGACCGGTCTCGTTCCGGGTTTTGAGCAAAATTAACCGGGTTCGGTTATTTTGTTTCTAAACCGGCCGGGTTCGGTCCGGTCCCGGGTTTTATTTTGAAAACCCGGAAAACCGGTCAAGGACCGGTTTGACCGGTTTTTTAATTTTTTTTT
>CAVNYN010282176.1:0-17431 GCA_963692815.1 Nyctanthes arbor-tristis
CCAGGCAAGCCTTTGACACACTTTGACAGTCCCATACTCCACCACATGAGTATATATAACCACTTAGAATTAACAACAATTCCAAGCATTTCATCGGCTCAATGTCGAAATAAACCTGCTGAAATTTGTGGTGCAACTCTCTCATTGGCTTTCCAGAGAGCTCATCAGCCATCGACATTACTACAACCACACACCCTGCATCACGCCAACCAATGCCCGTGTGTAAATACAACCGCTAGAAGTAACACACATCCTTTACCATGGCACCTAGCGACACGTCATGGGGATGTACTCACATACTTCAGAGCACATCTCCACCGCCCTCACACTAAGAGAGTCGGATTGTCCAAATCTGAATAGTAGCCGAACCTGTTCCAGCTGGACAATGTTTTCTCACGTGATCAGCTAGTCTGCAATACCAACAAGTTGCAACAACCACCAGTCCCCAGACAATCTCATTGAGAATTTTTGTATCTGCACCAACTCGCAAATAACTAAACAATTTTTCCAGCTGCAACAAATTTAAAGAACCCCTTGCCAGATCCACCTCTCCAAATTGACGCCACAGTTTCTTCACAGCAAATATTCTATGAATATTTACAAGAACATTTCTAGCTAGATGGAGACACATCTTGGTTCCAGTCTTCAAATATAAATCTTCCCAATCATTATCGCTCTTACTGGTTCCAGCAACTTTGTTAGAACAAGGAGAAGGTTTTCCTTTGAAGGCTTTAAATTGCCCAATCAAAATCAAGAAATTCCAGACTTGTTCTAACCACAAGTCAAACTTGATTCTCACCACTTCGTACGCCATTTTTCCTATGCTCCACCTCGAACAAAACCTGACGCTCTGATACCACTGTTGGGAATTAAAGTAAATTCCCCGATTACGCCCGCAGGACCGTTGTTCAAGGAATTTAATTGAGATAAGAAAAAATAAAAGACGAAGACGAATTTAACAGGTTGTCAAAGCTTTCCACTATATGATTAAAGTCGCTACAACCATACAGAATTTTCACTCGCTAAAACCCATCCCCCAAGTACAACAAAAAAATATACCAAGCTTTACCGCATCTACCAATTTCTACCCTTTGTCTAACCCGCGAAGAATTAAAGAAATCCCAAGACGCTAAGCTACTATTTTTCTTCACAAGACTCTCTGACCAGACCCAAGTGACACCGATAAATCACCTCGAGTTTTACCACACCTAATTTTCTACCCTTCGAAAAAACCACGAAGAGTTACAAGAAAACTTTTCAAGGTGCTAGACTCACTAATTTTTCTCTCAACTCGCTTGTACCGCTTGTGTATAAAAGAAGAATAAAACATCTCTATTTATAGGCTTCGTTTCTTTGGAAGACAAGACAATCCTTCTATGATTTGGATTCCTTTTCCTCATAGGATTCTTTTTCTTTCCCTTTCCTTTTCCTTTTCAACTTTAGATTATTTTTGACAACAAACCCAACACTATCATATAAAGTTCAATAGTTGAGCCAAAGATTTTTCAGCTTAAAATTGCAGTTAGCTTCTTGTGTAAGCCTATGAATTTTGTTAGTATTTTTTTTCTTTTAATTTCTACCTTGGGAACTTGGAAACATTAACCTGGAATCCTTGTCTTGAAAATAAATGTTGGTTTTATAATTAGCTCTTGGCTTGGTAATTGTAAAGCTTTTCGTGCAAAACATATTTTTATTTTAACACTCTGATATAAGAAAAAAATGGCTAGAGTTAATAGTAAAAGTAATGCTATAGTTTTATAATTAACATAATTGATACTTGGCACCATATTAATGTGACATTAAATCATAAGTCAAATCAAGTTGGTCTTTTATTTATACATTTAATTTCACTTATCATTCAATGTCACATTAGTTGCCACATAGACTGACGCTAAATAGCATTATTATTCTAATAGTAAGAGTTTGCTATAAAAAAATATAGATTAGGGGGGAAAAATTAATTACAAAGCTAATGGAAACTCTAACAAACAATTATCATAATTTAATAATTTTTGAAAGTTAATTTATATTAATTATCTTGCTTTAATAATTCTAATTTGTTTGTAACCTACATATTAAATAAAGGCATATAAAAAAACTTATAATTTCAACTATATTTTTAAAGAAAACTGACATATATTTAGAGATGGGTGCAAAAGAAATAAAATATTATCTTTATGGAGTAGAGATAATATTATTTTTATCAATAAAAAAAACTATATATTATTTCCGTGAATGACACAGGATAACACTAGTTATATATATTCCAGTCAAATTCTTGAGTATTATTGTACAATTCCGGACGCTTTCTAGTTAAATAGTCCCTAGGCGGCAGGAAAGAAAAGAAAAAGGGAAGTCATCCAGTTTTTAACTTGAAGACTTTCGGTTGAATCCTAATTGTTTAGAGTTGGACCATCTGATTCACTTCACTATTCCTTGTCGTCGCACAGAACATGTCAACATGGCCGGCACTACCCAATTTTGGCAATTTTCGCCACATTTCTCACATGCTAAAGTGCCCATAATGGTTTGGGAATAACCCCACCCCACCCCCCCAAAAAAAACCCACACAAAAAAAAAAAAAGAAAGAAAAATGCACCAACCCACTATCTTTCCATGTCAAAAATTCAGAGGATTCAGAACGTGATCACCATCAGGAGTCTATATATATATATATGTGTGTGTGTGTGTTAGAGTACCCATCGTCATCCCCATAGGGGAGCCGCCTGATCGGAACAATTAACTACAAAAAATCTTTCTTTCAACAACACAATTTCACCTAGAAAATTAAATGACCTTTCAATGAGCAAATTAAAACTTTTTATTAAATGTGATATCATCTTTACCTTTACTAAGCACAGCTTAATGTGCAAAAGATAAAATAATAATAATAATAATAATAATAAAGACATTATGGATTTACGGTAAATTATACTTATTCTCTAATTGTACGTAGAAATTAACAATACACCAATCAACTTCTATTTTTTCCTTAATGTTTGGTAGGACTAATACAATTCTAATATGAAGTAGCAAACCATTGAAATATTGCACATAAGTCTTCACATTTTTGTTACCTAATTAGAGTTTTACTGAATCCCATTATTCTTGTCATCTTCCATGTGCTGATATTTGATCGGTTTTGTGATGCCATTTTCCGGGTGCATGATGTCATCTTCTATTAATGGCGAGCCTCCTTCGCTGTCAGAGTCATCTTCGGTGACAACATGAACGCAATTGCACCGCTGTAAAGAGGTGAAGAACATTGTAGTGAAACCGCTAAACAGCCATGTAGCTATCGTATCGGATTTTCTTGGCACGGATGCCGGATTATCGACCGATTGCCTCGGGGATTTTGAGCTTTGTTGGACACAACAATATTTGTTGGAGCACAACAATATTTGTTGGAGCACAAATTCATGCGTGCACAATTGTTTGAATTTTTCTCCATTTGTTGGCTGACATGAAAGATTGCCAAGAGAGAACTTTGACAAGCGTTAATGGGGTTTAAATGGCAATAAACTTTCAAATTAAATTCTAATGTTCTTATAACTTAATTGCAAAGGGATTTTAGACATATTCTTAGGCATGCCTTCGATAATTATGAATAATTATTGTGGTGAATAACAAAAATCATGGAATTAAAATTCAAGGAGAATACTTCATTAATTTGCCTTACATGAGAAGCTTCATGATGTTGTTTTTACATGCTTATAAGTAATAATCGAGTCAAAATAGAGATTGTCATAATTAGATATGGTATATTGTTAAAAAATAAAAGTACGTGGTTATCTACATGCTTAGAAACTTATTGACCAAATATGTGTAGTCAAATATTAAGCAATTAACCAACTCGGTGCCTAGTCCAGGGCAAATTTGTAATCCTTCATGCTCACCCTCAACCTCGAGGATACTGTATGGAGATGAAATTGGAGTTAATTTTGTCATTTTAGGTATAAATAAAGGTAGGGTGAAATTTGAGGCAAGGATAACATGTTAGTTGTTGGACAGTCAAAACTTTTAAAGTATTCAAGCAATGCCTTGCCTCAAAATTGATTAAGGCATAAATACCTTTTTCCTTAAAACAAAAAGGGTACAGTTAATCGTAAGTAATTGTATAATTTACACTTGATATCCCCAATCTTTTAATGTTTAATAGATTACATCTCTAACTTTTACTTTTAGTGTTGTGGATCTTCAACCTTTGAGGAAATCTCTCTTCAAGTCCCCACTAACGCTTTTCATCCATTCAAACCATTAAATTTTTATAAAAGGACAATTATACCGTTATAAAAAGTGGGGGACCTTGAGTGAAATTACCTTTATATCATTATTATATTTTTAAATTAAAAATTAAGGATTAAAAATATAGAAAAATAATATAAAGATTAAAAACCAAATATCCCCCCACCCAAACTTAGAGGCGCTGATGGGTTTACCTCCAAGATGGACTTGAGCGATGGCGGCAGCTAGATTGCAAAATTAGCCCACGATCAGGAGTGAAGGAGAAAAATAGTCTTAATGGGAGATAATCTATTTGTTTGACGCCGATTTAGATACTCTCTCACTGCCCGCACCACCATCAGTTGGCCAAAAATGGGTTGACGGAGATGAAGGAATCTTCGACGACTATTAATTTTACTTTATCGGTGAATTTGTTTATATCGTTGTTTACCGGGGGAAACTGATAAGAGCTTGTAGCTGTCGATATTGTTAGGGTTTCAGATAACCAACCTTTGACAAGGGTGGGGTGTGACGTTTGATTTTTAATTTTTATATTATTTTCTTATTTTTTATTTAGTTTTTGTTTGTTTATTTAAAGTGATAATGATATAAAAGTAATTTCATCTAAGGTCCTCAACCTTTTATGAGGGTAACATTGTCATTTTATGAAAATTTAACAGTTTAAATGGATGAAAAGCGTCAATGGGTACTTGAGGAGAGATTTCCTCAGAGGTTGAGGACTCACAATACCAAAAATAAAGATTACAGACGTAATCTATTAAATGTTGAAAGATGGGGGACGTCAAGTGTAAATCACCCTAGATAATTTGAGTGGAAAATCTAAGTGTTCAAAGGGCTTATAAGGACCAAACCAAAAGACTTCTTAAAAAGACTTGTCTATATATCAAACTTCGGGTTCATAGATTTCTAACGGCCCAAAATCAAAAAAAAATGGATCCATGTACCACATGGTGAATCTCAAGTGTACAAAGGCATATTTATGAAGAATAATGCTTTGTAGATTGGAGAAAAGTGGTTTAGATGTTAATTTTATTTCTAGAAGAAAACATAAATACGATTGATTGATTAATTTATGACTAACAAGTCTTGATTGGTCCTTGTTAATTAGAAAATATAAATATCAAACACAAATTCAACACTCAACCAAACCAGACACTAAATTCACCTAGTTCACAAGTGCAATATTGCACTGGTTTTGTTTTTGAACACATCAATCATCATCATTACTGCATTTTTTTCAAATGAAAAATACGGATTATAATGTAATTTTTAAGTGTAGAAAACTCCTCTTACAAGGACTGGAGAGCTTATCCTTTAAGATGAACTGTATGCACAACACAAAGAGAACATAGGAGGGAATGCATCATCAAAAAATTCAAAGATGGTCCTACACAGTTATGCTTTTAGAAGTTTCTATTGGGAATTTTTGCTCTAGTCAAGTCAGAAAAAATAAATTATCATATTATTAGCTTCTTTTCTCACTGGAGTTCAAGAATTTTCTCACTGATTATTCACAGAATGTGCTGAAATTCCTCCTTAAAATCGCCAGGTTTGTCCAGTGAAATTTTAATCTAGATGCGTGCATAAAATGATGACCATGTTTATCAAGTCAAATCATTTGAAATTTTAATTGCATGATTTCTTGTTTAATTAAGTAGACTTATAATTTTCCGAATGAAGACATGCTGATTTCAGGAAAAATCTCTGAATAACTGGGGTTTTATGCCAAAAAACCAATCAAAGATAGAATGTTTTTCATCAATCAATCGAAGAGTGTTTTTCAAGATAGAATTTGTTGGTTGGTAGCACATCCATGGACCTTAAAAACCCAATCATTTCTTTAATCCTGGCACATACAACATTGTATTAGTATTCAACTGTTCGTGAATCTAAGAGCTTGTTCTCTAGAGATCGACGTAAAGGAGATAGGAGGGCGTATGGTGGAGATGTAAAAAAAGATTATTGACAAATGTGAAATTTTGTTTTTTTTTTCTTGGAAAATATATGGTTAATATTGATTTGATAAATTTTTAAATTTTGATAAATCTCTAGAGAACAAGCTCTAAGATCAATTTGATTAATCAAATAGGTAGTGGACAAGAGATGTATTTTGATGTGTTTCACTGAATACGACTAGACAAGATTAAAAAAAAAAAGAGACGTCTACAAGTAATAATAATTAGAAATAATATACAATTAACTGTTACGGTGTTATTCAAGTTATTGGAGCATCAATGTTATAAAATTCTACATGTGACAGAGGCAAATCTAATAAGATTTCAAAAGTTGGTTTATTTGGTTAAAGCAAATTCATTATGTACTGACCAAGTTAATACGCTTTTTGGCCGAAAGGAAAACAAAATCTGAGCTTTTGACCCATTTAATAACAATCCGATTCTCAAACCAAAAATCCCCGGAGAAGAGTCAAGAGACCAAAAAGCGTGTGTAATTCTTCCCACTTGCATTTTTCAAAAACAGCCTTCTTTTATTTCGATTAATTATTATATCATGGTCAATAGTAAATGATAGAATAATATTCTGCTCCATTGAAATACATTTTAATGAACGTGACCGAATTAAAAATATATTCATTTTTCATATAAATCTCGTGAGATGCTTCCAGAACTTTTATTTATATAAAAAAGTCGTACTACATTAGTCATTTTAAGCCGCGTCGTTTGGATTTATGCTACAACTAGAATAACTTTGGGATCTTATGTAGCAAATAATTATTAATTAACCTATTATGATCTTTGAATAATCTTTCAATTTTCAGACGTCGGCACCCAAAATATAGCAAGATATAATATAAATTACTAATGTGATTTGTGGGGGTGATAATGTGCTCACATCAACTACTGATATTACATGTCTGAATAACAAGAAATTTAGTGTGACATTATATCGCTTGCATTAATTAAAACAAACATCTATCATATATGTAATTAATAGCATTCAAACACTAGACTTCCAATGATGTAACGACATGAAAATAGTAATATATATATATATATATTAATCAACAATTAGTCGGGCTCAATTTGATTGTGGGCTCAATTAAAAATAATTTTCAGATCGGAAGAGCCAGTCTCATTTAAAAAACCAATTGATGATATCATTATTCTATTATTATTATTATATTTTTCTTTATTGCTATATTTTTCCTTTTAATCAATTAATTTAATATTTTTATTTTAAAACTCTATCTGCATATTATATTTAATATTTTTATTGACTCTATCTATATATTAATTTAATATTTTTGTTTCAGAACTCCATCTTCATATCACATTTTAATCAATTTCACTATGTCCGATTGTATAATTTCATGATTTTATGTTCTCCTAATATATTATATTTTACTTTATCAGCATAATATGTCCGTGAGACAAATGAGTGTTAAACATATTAGTCTGTTAATGTACAAGTGTGAAACTAATATAGAGTCTATTATCGGGTTTTATTGCCTTTAAAGGAAATAAAAAATAAAAATTAATAAAAAAATTATTGGTTCATTTATTATATTTTTTCTTATTGTTATATTTTTCCTTTTAATCAATTAATTTAATATTTTTTTATTTTGAGACTCTATCTACATATTAATTTAATATATTTATTTCAGAACTCTATCTACATGTTACATTTAATCTTCCGATCTTTTGAAACTCTATTTATATATTAATTTAACATTTTTATTTCAGAACTCTATCTACATATTACATTTTAATCAATTTTATATATCTGATTGTATAATTTCATGATTTTATATTCTCTTAATATATTATATTTTACTTTCTCAGCATAAAATGTCTATAAAATGCACAACTGTTAAACATAGTAGTCCGTAAATGTACGAGTGCGAAACTAATATAGATTATACTATCGGGTTTTATTTCCTGTAAAGGAAATAAAAAATAAAAATCTATATATTAATAAAATGAAAGGTGCTGTGGTACAGTTTGACGCAATTTTTCCGCCCAAAATGCTTCAAGTTGGGGCTTTTGGTCATTTTGATTGGTTTGTGGTAACCAATACGGTAACTTTGATGTTTATCCCTTCTACTTTTTGGTTTTTAATTTTTGAATTATCTAATCTTCATAATTCTATCTTATCTTTATAATTCAATGTTTAAGTTATCTTATCTTTGTATTTTTAAATATTCCTTTCATTTTAATGTGAAAACAACAATCAAGAGCAGATTTATTCAAAGGTTTGAGAATTGACTATGATATCATCATATCACATGGGTCTTGACGCACATAAATAAAGTTAATATAATTGATGTTTTTTATGAGTTGAATACTTATATCATACAACAAAAATTAAAATAAAATATAATTATACTTGAAAAAAATAACTATTAACGATTTAGAATTTAAAAAAAAATAAAATTAAAAAGAAAATAACTACCCCTCTATGTAGTCTTCTCTTTGTACGATATCAAGTTTTTAATTTTTTTAGCACATGTGAGAATATAATTTCTCAAATCTTTATAATAAGTTAAATTATTTTAAATTATTCTTCCCGTGCATCACACGGGTGAAAAACTAGATTAGGTTAATTGCTTTTAATTTACTGTACATTATATTTATTGTAAGATGATGCCAAAAGAAACAAAAATTTATTTTTACTTATTATTTATCATAATTTATTAAAATTAAATATTGATATTTACATAGATACTTTGATAAGATGTCTAACCGTGCAACGTAAGGGTGAAAATCTAATTAATAAAAAAAGTATAGGTTCATTTATTATACTTTTTCTTATTGCTATGTTTTTCTTTTGAATCATTTAATTTAATATTTATATTTTGAAACTCTATCTACATATTATATTTTGGTTAGATATATTTCTCATTTGATTAATGAATTTGAATTACATGAAAATAGATAATATATCAATATTGGTTTCAATATTACTTTTCCTTATTATTATACTTTTCTTTTTAATCATTTAATTTAATACTTTTATATATTACAATTTCATTATATGTATCTCATATTTTGCCTAATGGATTTTAATTTTACTTTGTTCGATTGTGTAATTTTATCATTTTATATTCTCATACTCCATTGTATTTTATTTTGTCAGTATAATATATCCATGAAGCACACATGTGTAAAGCATATTATGTCCGTGAATTGAATGAGCGTGAAATTAATATATATTATACTATCAGATTTTATTATCTTTAAAGAAAATAAAAAATAGAAATTAATAAAAAAATTATTGGTTCAATTATTATACTTTTTCTTTTAACCATTTAATTTAATATTTTTATTTTGAGACTCTATCTACATATTATATTTTAGTTAGATATATTTTTATATTTGCCTAATAGATTTTAATTACATGAAAATAGATAATATATCAATCGAGATTTCAAGATTATTATTATTATTATTATTATTTCTTTTAATCATTTAATTTAATATTTTTTTGAGATCTATTTAATATTATATTTTGGTTAGATATATATCATATTTGCCTAATGAATTTCAATTTTACTTTGTTCGATTGTATAATTTCATGATTTTATGTTCTCCTACTATATTGTACTTTATTTTATCACTATAACATGTCCATAAAACACACAGTTGTGAAGCATAAGTAGTATGTCTGTAAATGCATGGATGTGAAACTAAAAATAGGATTATACTATCGAGTTTTATTATATTTGAAGGAAATAAAAAATAAGAATCAATAAAAAATAAAGAATTGATTGTATAATACTTGCAAATATACGGTGCACATTAATTCTATGCAGGTTGTGTTTTTTAATTTCTTTATAACATTAAACTTGACAAACATTATTATGTTATATTTTATGTATGAAATTTCTCTAGAACTCTATCCATGCAATGCACAAGTAGAAATTTAATGTAGTATAATATTAACAGTTCGTGTAGGCACATCATCTCCTACACAGATCAAATTAGGGGCTAATATTAATCAAAATCACAGTTTTGCAAGGATTTTCTTTTCAAAGTATAATACAATCTACCATCATTATCATTGGCATTATATCCTGACAACCAATCAAGAAACAACAAATCTAAAGCTAGCCATACAAATTCATACGTTTAATGAGACTTAAAAACCTGAAATCACGAATACCCAGAGCCTCTTTATTATCTAAGACCAATTTTTCTAACCTGCTTTTCACGGTTGACATTTGAGATTGAGAAGGTGATGCTAATCTTTATAACGTTCTCAAGAGTAGTTGGAGTACTATTTCTTAAATGGCTCAAGTAGAACACTTTTCAATGTTAACCACTCGGGCCGGGGCCGGGGGCGTAAAGAGGAAAAATGAGGGGGAAATAGGTAAATGATGGGTCAAATTTGACCACTCATTTAAGTTTTTCCACCTTGAGTTCTTGAAATTTTGGGTTTTTATGATCTTGACATTGTTTAACAGGGTGGGGAAAAACTCAAACTTGGATTCCCCCAATATAAATGCTCTTATAATTGCACGAGGTGTAAGCTAAACTTAACTATTTGTTGATTATCTAAGTTGATAAGTATTATACGTTTTCAGAAAAAAGTTTATAAACTCTGGTAGTTGGATAAAATGGAATAAATTTTGTCAAAATCAATTCTCACTCAAACTCCTTTCAAACCATATATTCACTTATCAAAATAATATTGCATGTAGATTCAACACACATTTTTTTAAAAAATCACTTTTGATTTTCTTTATCAATTTCATGATTTGACTACTGATTTGACAACTGCTGATTTATTACCAGAAATTCCAAACTTCTATTAAATCTAAACCACTCATTTGACATCATTATAATTTCTCATTATAAATTAATGTCAATAATGAGAATCAAACAGTGACTAAATTCTCAACAAATTAAAATCATAGCAGTTGCAGTGTCTGAGAACAAATTATACTTTCTGTCCCTTTTGTGTAGGATGTAATTTTTTTCAGCCAACACTATTTTTCTGATCCATTTGGAACTTTGTTTGCAATATGTTTTAAACTTTTAACGTGGATAGACAAAAATACTCTTATAAAAATGGAGAAAATTAAACACAAATGGAAGCAATGATGAATTCTGCAAAAGAAATATGAACGTAGGCATGAAATTGTAAAGGAAAAAAAATTAAGATAGGAATTATTTGCACAATGATGTCAAAAGGTACCGACCTTTTGCGCCAATTACCCCCATTTTTTCTTTTTAACAAAATTATTTTTCTGAACTCAAAACCTCTCGAACATTATAGTGGAAATGGATTCTCTTCTTGTCAGTCAAGCCCTTCAACCTATCTCTCATTAGCTTCAGAATGGGCTAAAGTAGTTGGTTCTATGTCAGTCTCGATACACTGGGTTGATCACCCGCCACCCTTTATTCATGATGTTCTCACTCTTGATGTCATTGTTGAAGAAAATTTCCTTTTTCAAATTAATAATAATAATAACGTTTTTAATTTTATGAAATGAAAAGTCAAACAAGCCAACATAAATGGAACGGATATATTAACATGCATCTAATTTTCAAATTATGATTAAATACTCATAATTAAGCTTAACAAGTACAATAAATAGGGGTTGCCAACGAAATAAATAAAAAAAATAGGGTATCATATATGACGACAGCGCCAGCGTCAACCTACCCATAGAATTGGATATTTGTTACTTAATGAGACATCAATGTAAAAGGAATAAAATGGATTCATTCTATGAGCTAGTTATTCTTAATTTTCTTTATTAGATAATAGATACTATAACGTAATTATATTTTAAGATGAAAGTACTCAAAATGTAAACAATTGGACAAACACACACCATAATCTTTGTTCTTACTCTGGAGTCAAATTACGAAAATATTACGTCGGACGTATCATTAATTAGAGTGATCCCCACCCAAAAGGAAAGTTGGAAAAAACTTGAGCATCACCAATGCTCAATACTAATTAAGTGGGTGAGAACCGAATTTCGGCAAAGCTAACAACCCAATAAAACATGTGAACCAATGGAAAGAGTGTTCAACAAAAATATTGGCGGGGGGGGGGGGCACCTTTAAAGATAAAAATGAAATTGTTCATCTTTTGTCAACGCTATTTTTAAAACGACAACGTACGGCTCTAGTCTTTGGCCTAAAATCAGTCAACGATTTATCTTTACACATTCCTGTGGTCTCCACTAATTAATCTTCTTTCTTTCTTTCCAACCCCTTCTCCATCCAAAAGAACTCTTGTTTGATTCCCAATTTATAATTTGCATCAATATAATACCCAAAAATGAGTGATGAAAATTTTGCAAACATCATCGAGATTTATTGTTGAAAGTAATTACTCAATCTAATGCTAGCGTTCTATGAAGAAAGTGCTATTTGAAAGCTAGCAAAACTGTATCATAATACTTGTGGTTAATATTACTTGCCATATAAATGTCTTTAGTTGATAAATCACCTGAAAAGTTCAAAAATTAAAATCCTACTTTAAAAAATTAAATCATACATAAAAGATTTGTTGATTAGTTACATGTGTCATTACGATAATACAAGTCTAGGTAGCATTTAAAGGGCAAGTAAACCATGGCAATAGTGCTACAGAACATTATTATTGGAACAGAATTATAACTGGAATCAAACAAGCCTTTAATATTCTTGTAATGCATTTAAGTCTTGGTTTTAGTATTCCGGGTTCACATGGTGCGTTTCTCAATTGGCTTCTTTCATCTCTTCACTCTATAAATCACCCCGTTACATACCATTTTTACAATCTAACTATCAAGAAACTGAAATTCCATCATTGCCAAAATAATGGCCAAGCTGTCCACTCTCTTCATAGTAGCCCTCCTCCTCTGCTTCACTCTCTCTTCCGCCGCCCGCCCCCATCCCCTTTCTTCTTCGACCAAAACCGAGATCCAGGTTATCAAGAATTTCCCTTATTTTTCCTTCAATCCTTCAATTTTTTTTTTTAACTTAAAAGTATATAAGATTATTAACTTTCATGTTTAATTCTTGAATATTTATAGGTTCCTGAAGCCCAGCATGTGGATGTGGGAGAAAACTGCGACGAAGTGGGCGAGGAAGAATGTTTGATGAGAAGAACTCTGGCTGCCCATCTTGATTATATCTATACCCAGCATCACAAGCCGTAGATTTTAATCAATAATCAATAAAACGCTTTTGACTTTTCTGTTTAGTTATTACTTTTCCGGTCAGCTTATGACGATGATCAGTTTATCACCTGTAACCCTCGTTGCATGTTGTACAATCGATAGGCGATTAGTCTCAAGCTATCTTCTTTATAAATTATGACTACTAGTATTTTGATTCTATTTTATTGTACTTGTCTCTATCCAACATGAGTTCGAAGAGAATTCGAAAACGATTTGCTTACTCGTAACGCAGATTTGTCTAGAAATGCTAAAACAGCTGACTCGAATAATAATCGGATTGATGCGCTGCGAAGTTGACAGCTGATTCTTCTCAAGTCATCCATTTCGTCTCCCAATTAATAATTTTAAATGACATATTACTACCATCGTCCAACCGTGCTGTTACTCAAGTAAAAAAATTTGCATAAAATTCGAGGCTTCTGATTAATTTCATTTATTGTCACGACCACGTGTTTCTACTGATTATTCTACTCTGGATAGTCGATCGAGAGACTACTAGATAGAAGATGCGGGACGGGGAATATGAGAGAGTTTGAGTTATGACCACGTGTTTCTACTCATTATTCTATTCTGGATAGTCGAGAGACTAATGGACAGAAGATGCACCGCAGGGAATATGATAGGGTTTGCGTTAGGAATTTTTTGGATCAGATGATGTTTGATATTTGATGTGGGTGGTTGACGGTTGAGGCAATATGAAGTAAAGGCTGTTGCTTTCTTCTTCTTCTTCCTCCTGTTTCTGCATTTTCGGCTTACATTGATTGCCCTCATCCTCGTGTTGTTCTAGTCTGAATTTGGTTCGCAGTATTTGGAAATGTGGACATTAGTCACACTAGGGGGTAATTCTAGTCCCATCTAAAAAGTAATTTAAAGCAGCGATCGACCAGTCGTCGCACCTTCCTTTTGGTTAATAATAACATGAAAGTGTTAATGTGTCTTTAACTTTTCGATGGAGAGGAAAATAGCTTAGGATTTATTAGTTACTCAGTAAATTGATGTATGAAATAGTATACAATTGTGGACCAATCTAAAGCTGCAAATTAATTCCATCCTACTAGAAGTACAACTGCAACATATGAATGTGCGATATATTGATATATCCACCTCAGACACCCCCAAAAAAAAAATTGTTTATATTTATATATATTCTAATTATAAGAATAGGTACGTACGTACTTGGTACATAATGTGTGGGATTAATTAAAATTTGTAATTTTATACCTATATACATTAATTTTTCCATATAATTGGAGGAATTTCGAAGAATAGTACTAGTATAGTACCAAACCCAAGATTTTACCCTGTTAAGGAGCTTCCTTCACCATTTGAGCTATAACTATTAGTCTAACGACATACATAAATTGATCTACGCAGTTCATACAAGAAAACCAACAAGCTTTCCTTACAAATTAATGGATTGTTGTGAAGAATGTTAATTCGGAAAAGAGATAATTTGGTTTTTCTAATAACCGTTTACTATTTGTAGAACTTAATTTGGTATTAATGCGTGCAATATCCTTGATCATGCTCATGGATATTGAGATAGATCTGTGTTGGTTTGTCAATTTTATTAATTATTAAATGTTTTGAGATGAAGTTGCGTCATTTTGACAGATGTCTGTACACTTCGATTGATGATAAGTTAAGAAATTTAATATATGTTTGACACATGTATTGCGAATGTTCGACTATATATCAAGACTAATAAGTTGAGCTCATTTTTGTATCCAAGTTAGTTGGACAAGGCACCTGACCCATACCACCCCGTGCTTCATGGCTTTTAATCTTGTCACGATCTCAATTTGGTCCCTCAACTTCTGAATTTCGTACTTTCTAGCCCGGCTTTAATTCAACACCTCTTCTATTGCTCCACAAACTCCTTAGTGAAAACCTAATTAAACCTCTTCTGTTAGTTAATGAGTAGGGCTACTTATTTAGACAGAAGATCGATATCTAACCTAGTTGGAATTTTTATATTGGAGAATGAGTAGACAATTATAAATAAATGGAGACATTCGCGTACTAGACATTTAACAAAAAAATATCAACTAGATTGAAGTCTAGATCAATAGCATTATTCTTAGTTAACCCTATTGTCTTCTGGAAGTTTATAATACAATACTAAACACCATCAAAAAGGGTACAATACAAATTAGAATATTCTCCCTATCTTGTTCTAGTACTTTAGGAGTACTTACTCCACCATCTTTTGCGAAATCAAGATTCGACATATGAATTTAAAAGGCCCATTTTATTATTAAATTAGAGTTCTCGAACATACACAGGGCCTGTGGGTTCTTTATTGCGCAGGAAAAAACTTTACTCTAGAAGCATTGAACACTCAGTATCCTAGCTAATCAGAAACCTACATGTGAGCTTTTTAGCCCAAATTAAATAACAAACACGGGATATTTAAAATGCACATGTGAATTCTTGATTAACGTGGAACACTAAAGTGCCCCCCCCCCAATTGTGAATAAGTACCGAGTTTTTGATACTCTTAGAGAACCAATTTTTTTTTTTTCTTATTCTATCAAATATACTCAATGGTATAAAACAATGCTTGTAACAACCACAATGGAATCTTAAATGTCACTAAAACACATATGGCTGAATGCCAAAGTGCACATTGAGATTTGAAAGCCCTCCATGCACACTCACCTAATTATACTTTAATAATAATTTATAATGTAATGTCGGCTCGGTTGGTATTGATGTTCCTAAACAAAACGGCCGTTGGTAGGTAAATATTAGGATTCGTGATCTTTGTGAAATGGGTCAATTTCGACTCCAACTCATGGCAGGTAGCACTTCACATTTGATTCATTTTGTCAACAATGCAACAATAATTCTTATTTATGACATTGTTGACATTTTAAGATGGAATTTAATTTTTCATGTGGTATTAGACTTCTTTAGATTCCAACGAGTCATTAAATTGAGACTTTCAACATTCAATGAATAATAAGGGCTATTATGGATAGGATTGACATTTTAAAATAGACCTCTTACTTTTATGTGCAGCATCGGAGCTTATTATAATCCAACGAGCCATTAATTTGAGTCTTTCCAAGAATGGATAATGAATAACATAGACCACGTTGATATTTTAAAATAAAGTTGTATTTATCATTACTTAATGTAATGAAATATATGGGTGAGTACAAAGGAAAATTCCGGTACTCGATAGGGTTCTTTTGGCCAATCAACAACGAAGATATATCAATGATATCAATGAGATGTAAATATTATATTGTCGTAATGATTTTATTTCATTTGATAAAAAAATATTATTATTTCATTTCATTTCATTGGGTAGTAAATTTGAAGTTTCTCGTTTAGGAACCAGTTTTGCAGTTATGTATCTATTTGGTGCTATTTACGTTAATTTCATAGTTTGGCTCACATTCAGAATTGCAATCCTTCTTGGGCTTAAAACTCCAGAACCCCCTGAATGACCGAATCGGTAACGGATTGTTGCACGAAATAAGCAGATCAGCTTCCCAGGAGCATGAAAGCGAAGTAAGAAATTCTGGAAAAATCGGATAGATTTTCGAGCTGAAGAAGAAAAGAGCAGAGAATCAAAGGATCGAACTTCATAAGGAAGTAGAGGCGGTTTTATCTCCACAGAATACCTCAAAAGATGTTTAGTCGAAGAAGATTTCTGTCGTTTCCCCTAGTGATCGGCGCTGTGGTGTAAGATTTTCCTTTTCGCTGTTTTGTAACTGGTTTTTTTCTGGATCATTTACTAATCTCGTGTGTAAAAGAGATGAAAAGCTTATGATTATCGCGATTCTCTTTGTTCCAGTTGACTTTTGGTAAATTGGTGGTAGAGTCTGCAAATGTTAATGGATATTCCAAAAACCTTACACTAATTAACTTCTGTTGAATTGAATTCAGTCTGCTGATATTCATTGAATCCAATCTATAGAATTTATTTGATGCTTCCAGTTTTAGAGGTCAGGGCATTGGAATTGGTTGTGGCTCATATTCTACATTGAACAAATTTTTTTTTTTTTTTTTTTTTTTTTTGTGGGGGGGGGGGGG
>CAVNYN010282181.1:0-42783 GCA_963692815.1 Nyctanthes arbor-tristis
GACAGATGAAAATAAATTGTGGACTAAATTGGAGTCTATGTTTGAGAAGAAAACTGCAGCGAGAAAGTCTTTTCTGATCAGAGACTTAGTCAACATGAAATATAAGGACGGTACGAGTGTGACAGAGCACTTGAATAATTTTCAGAATGTTGTGAATCAGCTGGTGACAATGGGAATGACTCTCGAGGATGAATTGAAAGCATTACTGCTTTTGAGTTCTTTACCAGACAGTTGGGAAACTTTTGTTGTGACAATAAGTAACTCTGCTTCAGATGGTGCGTTATCTATGGATTCTGTAAAGAACAGTATGCAGAATGAGGAAATCAGGAGGAAATCTTCAGGTTTGCATGTGAGTTCAGATAATACATTGACCCTTGTTTCAGATGATCACAGAGGAAGAAGCAAGAATAAAGGGCAAAGGCGTCACAACAAGTCTAGAGGCAGGTCAAAATCAAAAGATAAGAAGACTTGTTATCACTACGGCAAAGAGGGTCATTACAAAAGAAATTGCAGAATTTGCTTGAGAGAGCAGAAGGAGGGTAATAATCAGAAGAAAGATGATGAAAATACTGTAGGTGTGGTGACTAGTGATGTACTCACTTATGGAGTGGGTCAATGCCTGTATGTTGGAGACCCTCTTACTGAGTGGCATGTTGACAGTGGTGCCTCATACCATGTTTGCAGAAATATTAAGTTGTTTACTACATACAGAGCAGGTGATTATGGCCAGTTAAATATGGCTAACTCTTCACATTCCAAAATCATGGGAATCGGTGACATTCACCTGGAGACAAATATGGGGTACATCCTAATTCTGAAGGATGTGAGGCATATTCCTGACATGCAGTTTAATCTGCTTGCAATAAATACTCTCGACCGAATCGGGTATTTCAGTACTTTTGGTTATCAGAAGTGGAGGTTATCAAAGGGATCAATAGTTGTCGCTAGTGGAAAGCTTTGTTGCACGCAATACAAGACTTATGCAAAGTCTTGTAAGACTGGGGTAAATGCAGTTGAAGATCCTTCTCCTGATCTGTGGCATAAGAGGCTTGGGCACATAGTGAAAAAGGTTTGCAGGTTCTAGCTAAGAAGGCAGTTATCTCTTTAGCCAATGGTACGTCCCTAGACCGATGTGATCAATGTTTATTCGGTAAGCAAACTAGAATTTCCTTTTCTTGCACGTTTAAAAGAAAAGAGAATATTTTAGATCTTGTGCATTCTGATGTGTGTTCTCCTGGTGATGTAGCATCTTTGGGTGGAAACAAATATTTTGTTACATTTGTTGATGATGCTTCTAGGAAATTATGGATCTATCTTCTGAAATCTAAGGATCAGGTACTCCAGTGCATTAAGCAGTTTCATACCATGGCAGAACGAAAAATAGGGAAGTGTTTGAAAAGCCTCAGAACAGATAATGGTGGGGGAATACACTTCACATGCGTTCAGAGAGTATTGCTCAGATTTTGGGATTCGACATGAGTTTACAGAAGCAAGGACTCCTCAGCATAATGGTGTGGCAGAAAGAATGAACCGTGCCATTCTTGACAGAGTCAGATGCATGTTGAAGACAACCAAGCTTCCTAAGACTTTTTGGGGTGAAGCAGTTCGGACTGCTTGCTATTTGATTAATAGATCTCCCTCAGTTTCTTTGGATTTTGATATTCCAGAAAGAGTTTGGACAGGCAGAGATATTCCATACTCTCATCTGAAGGTGTTTGGGTGTAAAGCCTTTATACACGTACCTAAGGAACAGAGATCGAAGCTTGATGACAGAGCTACTCTTTGTGTTTTTCTTGACTATAGTGATGAACAGTTTGGATACAAGTTTTGGGGTCTAAAGAAAAGGCAGTTTGTGAGAAGTAGAGATACAGTGTTTTATGAAGATCAGACGATTGAGGACTTTGATAAAGACGAACAGCCTAAGGAGATGACTTTAGTTGTTCCTGGTGTCATACCTGATAATTGTTCAGCATCTCAGCCTAGCACTAGCAATCAGGTAACTCCTACTGATGATGAAACAATAGATGATAGTCTAGTTGATCAGACTAGTGATCAGGGGGAGTAGACTCCTGTTGAAGAAGAAATTGGAGAATCAAGAAGATCTGCAAGAGGGCGTATACCATCTACCAGGTATCCTGAGTCTGATTATATTTTGCTCACTGAGGATGGAGAACCAGAAAGTTATTTAGAGGCTCAGGGTCATAAAGACAAATCCCACTAGATGAAAGCCATCGTAGATAACATGACTTCTTTGAAGAATAATGACACCTATGAGCTGGTAAATCTTTCTAAGGGTAGGAAGGCTTTGAGGAATAAATAGATGTACAAAATCAAAAGGGACAGCAATGGTGACTTATTGAAGTATAAGGCTCGTTTGGTTGTGAAAGGTTTTGGGCAGAACTACGGTGTTGATTTTGATGAGATTTTCTTCCCTGTGGTGAAGATGACATCCATCAGAGCTATTTTGGATTTAGCAGCCAGTTTAGACTTGGAAATTGAACAGCTTGATGTGAATACTGCCTTTCTTCATGGTGATTTGGAGGAAGAGATTTATATGGTACAACCAGAAGGGTTTGAATAGAAGGGGAAAGAACACCTTGTATGCAAATTAAAGAAGAGTTTGTATGACCTAAAGCAAGCGTCAAGACAGTGGTATAAAAAGTTTGATACTTTTATGATGAGTCAGGGATACACAAGAACTACTACAGATTCTTGTGTTTACTTCAAATCTTTTCCAGGTGATAAATTTATTATTTTGCTGCTTTATGTTGATGACATGCTTATAGTTGGCCAGGATGCATGATTGATACAGAAATTGAAGGATTCCTTGCATAAGTCATTTGATAAGAAAGATTTAGGGTTAGCTAAACAGATTTTGGGCATGGAGATTGTTCAAGACAGAAAATCTAAGAAGTTGTGGTTATCATAGAGACATTATATTGAGCGAGTACTTGAAAGATTCGGCATGAAAGGGGCTAAGCCAGTTAGCTCACCCCTTGGAGCTCATTTCAAACTAACCAAGAAATCCAGTCATTCGACTGATGAGGAAAAGAAGAAAATAGAGGCTATTCCTTATTCTTCAGCTGTTGGTAGTTTGATATATGCTATGATTTGTACTCGTCCTGATATTGCACACGCAGTTGGTGTGGTTAGCAGATTTCTGTCTAATCCGGGCAAGGAGCATTGGGAAGCAGTAAAATGGATTATGCTGCATCTCAGAGGAACTTCTGATTTGTGTTTGGGTTTTGGGGGAGCTCAGCCAACTTTGACAGGGTATACGGATGCAGATATGACAGATGATCTTGACAACAGGAAATCTACATCTTTTGCAGGGGGAGCTGTTTCTTGGCAGTCTAAGTTGCAAAAATGCGTAGCTTTGTTTATAATAGAGGCTGAGTATGTTGCTATCAATGAAGCAGGAAAGGAGATGATATGGTTGAAAAAGTTTCTAGAGGAGCTTAAGTTGAAGCAAAGTGAGTACGTCATTTATTGTGACAGTCAGAGTGCTCTTGAGTTGAGTAAGAACTCTATGTATCATACTCGCACCAAACACATTGATGTCAGGTATCATTGGATTCGTGAAGCAGTTAATGAGAAGCTTCTACGGTTGGAAAAGATTCACACTGACAAGAATATTACTGACATATTAACAAAAGTAGTTACCAAACAAAAGCTTGAGTTCTGCACCGGCCACGCTGGTATGCATTCCAAGTGATACACTTGAAGTTTGGGATACCTCCCTCATGGATTGGAGTGGGAGATTGTTGGGCTTATAATAGTCCAGCTCATAAATAGTGGCCAAATTAGATTAGGTTTAAAGCAATACATATACATATATATATATATATATGTTTAGGATGCATTTATGTGGCTGCCCAAAAAGACACGGAAAAAGAAAAAAGGTGCGCGTGAAGGCAGAAAACAAAAGATACGCACGGAAACCAAAGAAAAGCAAAAATTACAAATATTATTCACGAACGTCAACCAAGACAATTGGAAGAAAATCAGCCTTGGTTTTCTTATCGCTTGAAACGAAGTTTTTGACGTTTTATTTCGGGGTTCGATTTCTTCACGTGGTGGTTTCTCCAAATTAATTCTTGGAAGGAGTTAGGTGATATTTTTCTTCATCTCTTGTTGTTGTTGATTATTGAGTTCCATCTATTGTTTGTAGATAAGTTATTTGTGGTGCCAAGAATATTATTCTTGACGGTGTTGCGTGATTGTGGTAGTGTGTGATTACCTCTTGATTTAAGGCGATAATCTTGAGAGGATAAACATTGTATTCCCATTATTATTTGGTGATAGTGGAGTTGTCGGTTTGCCCCGTCGATTTTCCTTTCTCATTGGAGGGTTTTACGACGTTAAATAATTCTTGGTGTTATTTACGTTTCCGCACATATATTATTGTTTGATATATTGATTGCCTATTTTAATCACACGAGTTTAGGGAAATTGGTTAAATTCTCAACAGAATCAACTGTGATGAGATCTGCATGTTTCTGATTTTGTACAAATTTCCAAAGCACGAGTCGAGCAACATCTCTATGTGCACATTGCCGAGTTCATTGTACACTTGAGACTAGAGGGTACCAATATTTGAGACCGAAATCTACAGCGCTTGTCAATGATGAATTTCATCCTGTGAGCAATTCAATATAATAATAACCATAAGATGCCGGGTTGATGGTAAACCGGATGTTTATTAACACGATAACAAAATGGTGTCTAAACTTTGTTAATTAGAAACAAGTAATTTGTCGCAAAGAAGAAAAAAAAAACCAAGGAAGAAGAATTTCTCTGACATGTCTATTAGACAAACGTATCTCATACGGTGGATACATCAAGTAACCAAAATCAATTAAAAGAATATTCTCTTCTTATTTATAAATAAGCATCTCATATACTGGATACAGCGTAACCAAATTAGAAATATTACAATCTTTTCAAGTGAAAATCTTACCAAGGAATATCTTCAATAATCAAATTTGATGCATAATCACTTGTACATCAAAATAAAGCCCCATAAGCTTTAATCCTAACCTTTCCATTTAATTGAATGTTCCTCAAGTTATTATAATGTATATATGTGTAAAAATTCTAATCTGGTGAGCGTAAACCTAGCCTTTCAATTGAATCAGTTGTTCCAGCTCCCAGCACATATCCATGTTAAAAGTGACACGATGTGAGATCGGAAGGATCCTACGATATGGGTGTGTAAACAAGATTGTGTACAAAAATTGTTTACATGTAGCATAATTCTAAAGGAATAGGTTAGAGTTCACTCTGACAATCAGGCCTTTTCTTTTCATATACTTCCATAGTTCCATAACATAATACCATGATGATCATGAGAAGTGCATTAACATTACTGCAGACTGAAAGATTGAGAATCCAAGTTAAGGATTTAATGTTAAGCAAAACCAAAGTACCACATAGTAGTAACCTAAATTAAAGTACTAAAATCAATCACTTCTACAGTCTCTAACAGCCTTGCATCTATAATCATCCAGGAGATACTCCATACAAAATATCAGGACAATCAATTTCATAAGGAGATAATTTGTTCATTAATAAGAATTTATCCAACTTTTTTTCATAATCGTGCAAACGAAATTCAATTGAATAAATTTGAGAAAATCAATGATTTCAGTTTCAGCACCACCACACTTTAAACAAAACCTAAGTATCTTTCTCAATAAGCTATTACGTGTGTGTGAGTCGAATTGATAGAGTTAAGTGAAAAAGTGTATTCTTTACGGAGCCAGTCGTAAGTTCAACGGATCGAAATTGGTTCTTGAGAGAAACGTATCGTAAGTCTAGAAAGCACCAACTGGTAATTAGCAGATACTACAATGCATTGTTGGATTCTTCAAGACAACGCAAGAAACGAACAAGGGATGAAATTAACCTTAACGTGAGGATTCGAAAAGAATTACAGATTTCCTTGTCGATTAAACAAGCTTGGGAAGTTTCACAGGAACCGAATTTTACTTGAGTAGTAAAATTGGTAAAGTAAAATTGGTTTTGCGGGTAAAACAGCCATTTCGCTAAAAATGATTAGTGCCATGCATATACGCCAATAATGCTACTTGTAAACACTTACGGTTCATAATTTGTACATTCACCCCTACATTTACTTAGAGGTCCTTAGCTTCATTTTCTATGTGATGACAAAATTCAAAGATATGTAAATTCAAAGAATCTGTACAAATGATGTACAAGAAGTATGTACAAATTAATATCGTTACTGGCCCATAGGATCATGTGATATGTATTAGGGCACGTCATGTAGTTGTGATTTTTTATATGGTGTGTTTCTATGCATACCACATTACCATATGACATTATATGGTGTCATATAATGGTACTAGAACGAGACTATTTCGTGCCGTTTCCATTGCGGGACGGTGTTACGTGTAAAAAATAGTGCGAAGTCATGAAACTTCGAACGAGTTTCATTTAGTCACTGACATTTTCTTTTTGCATAATGTTAAACATTCACTTCATCATGTATCCACTTCTTATCCATCCCATTTATATATCGCAATTGCAATGTAAAATATAAGTAATAGTTCAATGAGGGCAAATAAGAGATAGACACGAGATATGGTGGATGTGTAACATTATCTTTTTGTTTTTCTTTTCTGCTCTTTCTTTAAAATCCAAGTTCCCAAGTTTTTTCATTTTTTTTTTAAATTTTTTATGTTAAGGGAAATTTCCCAAGTTTTTATTTTTGAAATATTGTTTAAGATCAAGTAGGAGTAATCGGTTGAATTTTGACCAGTGTATTTTATGAACTCACATTTGAGGTCATGTCATGTGAATAAAATTAATGGAAGAAAAGGTGTCATATACACTCAGTGGCAGACCCAGACTATATATTATTGGGAGGGGGCAAAAAAAAAAAAAAAACACTAAAGTCACGTATAAATTTAGCATCAAAATTATTTATGAATATTTTTATATATGAATATTTACACCACAAAATGATCATATATAAGTATATCATTATATAGAAAAAAATGTCAATTTAGGTTCGAGAGTCGTGTGCTCTTCCGATCTTCTGAATTTGTCTTCTTGTATCCTCGTATAACTTATCGATAAGGAAATACATTGGGAAAATATAATGTAAATATATAATAATATATTTATTCTATTCCATATAATTAGTTTTCCCCTTATATATTATAAAATTAGAGATATATATTAATATTAATATAAATACATGATACACTAAAAATAGCATAAATAATCATCCAAGCATCCAAAGTAATCTAATCAATAATTGCAACTGTTATCCCTTTGTGAGAGAAACTAAATTACCTTAGTGGATAGAACCAATGTGTTAAAGGAAGAAGAATGGAGATAAAGAAAATTAAAAAGAAGGTTACATGTCTTTTATATTTACTTTAAGGTCATATTTGTCATATCTTTTGCATAAGCTATAATGTCAATTTATGAACATTTTGAAAGATGTCTTTAAACTAAAATGTTAATAACTAACCTCTTTAGTTGTTTACCAAGTTTAAAAATAATTAAATTATTAATAAATTTTTGTATAAAATCCTATTGACGTTTAATTTTTCTTCTTTTTTAAAAAAATGTAAGTAAATATTGATGTATAAAATTCACGTACACGTGATTACTTAATTTTCTTCTCTTTGGAAATTCATGTACATAAGTTCCTAACAATTATTATTATAGCAATGCAAGAAATTGAGTAAAATAGGTGGGTTAAAACTAAACTAATCAATTGGGCTTTGAGAATTAGAGATTAAACGCAAATGAGCCTCAAATATTGGGCCTTTTATATCCATTTTTCAACCCCTTCTTCACTTGACTCCCTTCTTCTGCAATCCCCAACCAATTTTGATTTTTAGCAAAAAAAAGTTTTGAGTTTCAAAAATTTTGCAGGGGCAACTAACCTTGCGGCGACTTACTTGTAGGGGCAATCGCCCCCCCCCCCCGCTCCCCCTCGTCCCTCCGCCCCTGCATACACTGAGTTTCTCCAAAACAGAGACACCCAGTGTCTCCGGAAATTTTATTTGTATTTTAGCCCTCGTTCACAAATCATTTTTATTTAAAAATAGAATTTAATCAAAATAATTACATCCACATATTTTATAGGACCCACACGAAAAAAAGGGTAAGTTCGTAAAAGGTCCCCAAACCTTTGTGAAATGCAGCAAATTTGTCGATATCTTTTTTTTTTCCGTGCTCTCGAGAAAGAATTTTTTGGCGGATTCCCTCTGGTTTTCCCTTAGACACTAAAGAAAATTACACTTTTATCCTCGCATCATTAAAGTGACTAATAGAACAAATACAAATAGAGTGTAATTTTTTTTAAAAAAAAAACTTTCATGTGATTTTAACAAAGGAAAAAAATAGATGAATTGAATAAAGACCATCCAAAAGTACTTTTCATGTGAATTTTTTAAAGACTGAGGATCTCTGACGTAAAAAATGATATGTAAAAAAATTGTTACATTTTGCAAAAATTGTAAACCTTTTGTGAAATTTACCCTTCCAAAATGGTCACATTAGTTAATCAAATAACAGCTCATCAACGGTAAACATATGGCTTATAATTGTTTAAATACTTGATAATTATTTTGCATATGAATAGATTCTTTGAGAATTGATTTTGTAAGACGTGAATATTTGAGGAATATGTGCTCAAAAAATAGTATGAGATCCCTTTTTTTTTTAAGTATGGAAAAATGTGAAAAATGATTTTTTGAAAAAATGCGTGATTTAAGGGAAAGTCTTTTGATCTTTCATTTTGTTTTTATATATTTTCTCTAATTATTTATTTGTCCGTAATATATTAATTAAAAAAAAAAAGAAAGAAAAACAATCTTCTTTTGTGAAAAGGTGCACTTCGCAGAAAAGGTCCACTTTACAAAAAAAGGTTACTCTTTACCGAATATTACAGAGGGATTAAGAGGTTGGTAATTGAACTCTAATAAAAGTGTAGAAACTACAATCAGATGCCATTAGACCACATAAATCTTAACAGAAAAAGATAACTTTTACATATTTAATCAAAAGTAATTTTATGACCCTCTATGCAACCTGCATTCATGCACTAACATGTAACAAAAAGTGACTAACAACACATTTTGAAAGTGCCACGTGTAATTATATGAATGCAATCACGTATGTTAGGTGAATTCAAAATTCACAACAACATACATCAACATGCTACGAAAAGTGCTACATCATCTCATAGAAGTGATTTAAAATTTCAATCAACCCAATTGCTCAGTTGGCCGGTACCCGTAAGTTTAAAAGGCTACACTCAGTCATTCATTAGATGACTGTACATTGTACATGGTTGTAAAACTTACAAAAAATGTAATCAAAACGATCAAGTAGAGAAATGATATTTATACACACAGTGTATAACTTTTATACACACCTCTTTATATTTACTTAAATGTCCTTTACTCAATTACCCTTAAAATCACAACTTTTGAGAAGTGTGGAAAAATTCAGGGGTTCATGTACAAAAATTATACATCTTGTGTATACAAATAGCACTTCTCCGATCAAGTAAAAAAATGATGAACTTATAAAGTTGGTGAGATTTTACTGGGGCAAAAAAAACAGAAAGAAGCTAGTGACATCACATTTTCTGCGTTTTTCCCCCCTTGTATTTATCAAAACCAAATTCGATTGATGTATGCAACCCGCGCAGAAACAACAGAACCCGAAACAAAAAATCACGAATATATTTTCAACTAGAAATTGAATGAAAAAATAAAACTCACACCCATCACTCTATAGATAGGGCCAAATCAAATTTTACAAAAAACTGACCATTTCCTATACATCATCCGACAAACCATCCACTATTCTCTACCATAACGGACTCGAAATCCCTGCGCGCGCGAGAGACAGAGAGAAGCAAAGAGCTGTACAGTATGCTATACACAAGTGAAAAAGGAGAAAACATGTGGCCCGAATGGCATATTGAGGATCAAGCACTGGAACTTCTCTTGGAGCCAAACTCCTCTAATTGATTTTTGTTGAAAATAATAGATTTTGAAGATGGAAGTACGTACATTATTTATATCTGATCCTGTGCTCCATTTGAATCTGGTGAGACTGGGGATGGAGATCTTGTTTGACTAGGTTGGGGTGGTGGAGCTGTTAATGAATAAGTCAACATCCTCGAGGAGGAACTTTCGATGAGGCCGGCAACTCCAGCCACTGAAATCTGAGCATTTGAAGGGAGAAACAGATCGTGTCTCTGATCTTTGTAAGCGCTCCAAACCTGCATATACCAATGCATTGTCAGATAATTGACAAGAAAATATTGAAGAGTTCTAAATGCAGATTTTCACTATTAAAAAAGACTCGAGAGGAAAGTAGATAAATAAAGGGGTAGATACAAATGTAAAAATTTTGGATAATTCAATTTGAAGTGTGAATAATATTTGAAGTGTGAATAATAAATTATTACGATATCGCAAAAATTACCGTCAATATTTACTCATTTGTCAAAGGGTTAATGTCTATCTAAGCCCTCAGAAATTCACACAACTTCAATATGCGGCCAATGGCCGTACACTGCTCACAACCATATTTCTTAACTCCCACTTTTATTTTTGTAACAAAACTTATGAGAAATCCCTAACCCCCAGCTCTGATGATCAATAAAGTTATTAACACTGTCACACAGTTTTTTCCATCAGTCTTCCTATTTCCAATAGAAAATCACTCTGAGTTCCCATTGACTTGCCAAAAAAAGCAAGCATGATGATCAGGAACATGCTATAAGTTGGTAACCAAGTAACTAGGCAGGATACATTTGAAGAGTTAATGTAAGGTAAGTGAATAACCCAAATGAACATGAAGACATATATTATATGTTCTCAAGGCCCAAAGTGTTGGCTTGTAAGTTTGAAAGATGATCGGGGATTTTAGTTTTGATGCAAGTAGGGTTTTAGCAATTTCATTCGACTATATGAGCATCTACCTTGCAGGGTCAATTTAAAATTTTGCATTTCTGGACATTCAGGAGAAAATCTTTTCTTGGTGTTGAAGTCGAGGTTTGTTTAATTTCACTGTGCCAGGATTAGTTAGTTGCTTTATTGGTTTCCTGTTCTCCGGTTTGGATTTTTCTACCAATCTTGAACTTAGCTGATTTCTCTCATATCTCACAGCTATGTAACTCCAAGATGGGAAAAGGCTCTCCGAAAGCAGATGGTATGGCTGAGTATGACATGGGAAAGATGGCAATATAAGGGATCTGTGGTTGCTATATTCCCAGAGCCAGCAATAAAATGTTTGGATTGTCATGCTATTAACATGATCTTGCTAAGAGATCTGACAAGTGCTAACAGCAGCTGTAAAACCCTCAAAATATGGAACACCAATCAGGATACAAAACTGACATTGTTCTAACAAGATATGAGGGCACAAGGACTTACATCAGAGGAATTTAGTATGTCACGCACTTTGGTACAGTGAGCCCCTTCTGTTGCAAATGCGTGAAGAACCTAGAGCAGCACAACTTGTGTAAGTGTTAATAATACGCATGGGAAAGAAAACATCTCAAAAATGTAAAAGAGAAATGCAATCTGGAACTTCTTGAGCAGCTTAAAGATATGAACAGTAAATGAACCAAAATTTCAGAAGATGATCCTCATTATTTTCTTTTAATTCTATGCTGCATAAAGGTCATAAATAGCTTGGAAGTGAACCTAACATTGTGCATTTAACTAAAGAAATCATGATTGTTGGAAAACAGAGGCTTCTTTACAAATCAAATATCTTAGACACAAATGTATGCATGACACCTCAGTTCACAATTCAGTGAGGAAATGAACCATGAAACTAAATTCATATTTCTCCGTAACTCAGCAACATATCAAGACTAGGAAAGATTATATACATAACATGTGTGCGCAAGCACCCACCTAGAATGGACTATTAGTGTCCCACATGCATTGGACAGTGAATACTATTATATTGCTTAAACTAGTAATGAGTCACCCAAGTTAATTCTAGAAATGGCCATTTCTCATTGGTACCCAGAGGTGAATTAAATATCCAGACGGGGAAAAAATCAAAACAACTTAGTTGAAGGTGCTATTTCTGACAACAGAACGATGTTCACAAAAGTTAATGTCTTACACCCTGCATTCATCAAATGCCGGTACATTTTAAAGAGAGCAGGCACATTAATAAATGAATTGGTAAATTTGATACTCCAACTTCCAACCATAAATGAAAGTGAAACAAAAAAAATTTACGAATGTCTCACCTCAATTGCAAGAACTCGGCTTATAGATGCTTCTGACTCATTCCAGTTCATCTGTGAACATAGTCCATTTCTTCCCCCAGCTCTCCAATCAAGAAGGCCAAGAAGCACTTCAACAAGGCCAACCCTGCAGCAGGGATATTACCATTAAATGGCAGGACAAAAGATGCAAGATCAGAGCATCTCCAATGCAACAATGTGCACAGAACCCGTGGCAAAGGACATTGACATTATAACAATAAAATAAAAAAAATTCTCCTATGCAACAATGCCCACGGTGTATAGTTGGAAAATTACGATTATTAGAAAGAAAAGGGGGGGGGGGGGACAATGTCCATGGTGTATATTTGTCTAGAAGTAAACATTGCCCTTGACAATGTCAAGCATCAAATGTGCCACATATGCCCTTAATGATCCACTTACACCTCTCAGCTCCCGATATGGTCAAGTTTACAGCAGACTTTTCAGGAAGGAATCAGTAAAGTGAGCATTAAAATACAAAGCAGATGAACCGATGCTCATAAAACAGAAATTTTAGGGCTTGTTCTGTTTATATTTTAGTTTTCAGTTTTGAATTCATTTTTAGTCTTGTCTTTCAAGAGTAAATATTAAGGAAAAGAAGAAATTCTTTTCCTCGTTTTCAGCATTTTCAAATTTTCACAGGGAAGCTCAAAAGGACATGTCATTTTGAGTTTTCTTCACACAACTTTTCCTTGTTTTCAAAATGTATTTTTAGGAATATGACTATAAATAGGTTTCCAATCTTTTGAAAGACTAAAAGCTAAAAATCTAAAATGGTAAAGAGAACAAGCCCTTAACTTGCTTCCTCTTTTGGACTTTAAGATTAAGGGTTTGTTCTTTGTAACTTCTTCTACAAAAAGAAGAGCGATGTTTTCTTACTTATATATATATATATATATATATATATGCATGTGTGCGCGCGCGCGCATGTGTTGGGTAAAGTGGAGAGTATAGAAAAATGTGGAAAATAAAGAACTAAAACTTGTACCGGATTTCATAACTAACTGACATGAACTATATGATGCGACCACATTGAACAGAGATGTACTATGTTACATGCATAACTATTATAAGAGTCACTGTTTGAAACTTCTTATAGCAAACTTCGAAAAACAGTTCTGAGTTCAATTAAGTGGCTGTAATCATTATTTAGCAACATCTATCCTTTATTTAACTCGAGTCTAAAAAATACCGAAAGTATTGAGCATAAATGCTGAATGTTTTTATAAAAGAACTCATAAGATACTCACTTAAGGCCCTGAGCAACTAGTGCATCTCTAGCTCGATTTCCAGCAACCACGACTCTCTTCAAAGTTTCAAGAGCAAGGATACTTCCACCTTGCCAACCAATAGCTTTCATCAGAAGTGGAACCACCTATAAGCAAGATCGGAAGAGCGAAAAATCAATTATAACATCTTATCGGACATATTTAACTCGAAAGATCCTATTAGAAATCCATAAATTCCAAGAATCATATAGGATGATTCAACAATAGTTTATTAGTTATATATACATATATACATATATATATCTATATACCTGGGGAGTCCCAGCACTAGTTGCCGCCATAGCTTCTGCACAGGTGGTACTATCTGCAAGTTGATGTAGGACACGCAAACAACTAAGGCGCACACGCTCTTGTGGAGTTTGCGTAGTATGCTGTATTGATCCATCCTCAGCTTCATCGGTTTGATTAGAACCATTGCTCTTATCTTCTGAGGCCATTGTTTCTCTTCTTCCTTCGTAAGCCACTGCAGATACAAGCTTGGGTATGTAACCAAGATACCCCACGTGATCTGCAAGAGCTGGGTATACCCTGAGCAAGGAAACTAGTGCAGCAGAAAGTAGCAGAGGGAGTTCAACGTCAACAGCTTGGCCATCAAAATGTGTGGCAGCAATTGATGAAAGATCTGATCCAGCAGCCCCTCAAGAAATTTCTTTGGATTTCTAAGAGGAAATTTGGGATCTTTCAGGAACAACCTGACATAGATTCCCCCAATCTACAATCGAATTAAATTTTGCAGTTAGATAACAAAATTGAAGCATTCATAAGCACATTTAATGTAGTAATGTAGCATGTAACCAGTTATACCTGAGGCTCATCTTTCATTTCCTGTTGGGGAGATGCCTGCTCAGGAACATCCCAGTCAAAAACACGTCCTTTCATCTGTTCAGCATATAAATCTGAAGCCATTGTTGCAATTTGTGCAGAGAGCGAGGCAGCCATCGCCGGAGTCCATACAAGTTCGGGAGTTTCTGTTGTTTGTTCAAGAGCACTCACAACCACTTCACCAGGGCCATACCTGATGATTGACACAAGGCCATCTGGCAGAAATCTAGCAAGTGTAATAGCCACCCTAGGTCCATGCATCGGCTGCCCAACAAGCTTTCCCAACAATGAAGCAGCAGCTGCTCTTTGCTGCAAAGGAATTTCTTCTGCACAACAATTTTCACAAAAGAATATTTGATTAGCAGTTTGTATCTAATCTTGCCCATAATTTCAACCCCCACACCTTTTTGTTTCTGTGTTGGTTAAAACTGTTGGTCATTTTACGGGTTGTTTAATTGTCATGATAATTCTCTAATTTAACTACTCCTCAATTACAATGACACATTTCAAATATCCACTAAATCATCACACTACTCATTTAACCTCATTCTCCTTCACGAGTGTAGCTAATACTCGCTTTTTGCAGTTTCAATTATTCAAAATGAGATGACTTACATAAATATATATAACAAAGATAAGAGAGAGAATTTTCAAGTATTCTATAAAGCAAGCAAAGAAAGTCCTACCAAATATTTTATAGATAATGCCTAGTTAACCATATGAGACCAGAAAAGATTGATTTAGACTAATGGTCTAACTTAGGAGAATTACTGATACTAGAGAATTATGGTTAAATCAAACGTACTTTTAATTACTAGCATTCTTGTTTCAATTTATTTGCATTAATTCTTTTCACATAATTGCTTTGAACAATTTCAGTACTTGTATACCAGGCTAGGATCACAAACTATATATAATAGACTAGATTTTCTAATTCATGGTCCATCTGGAAAGGCCATGAAACCCAATTTGTTTTGAAAAAATAACCATTGGAAGAGACAATAAAGGTAAAACCCATGTGAACCCGGCCGACACCTGCCTCATTCAGGAGCATAACTCTTGTCATTTTCCCATGTTACCTAACTTCCATCAACCACACTACGTTTTGTTCGTGGAAATTTGGGAATTGTAAAAGGGCAATTTGGGAATATAATTTTTTGACTCTACTTTTGTCACTTCAATTAGTCAGTATTTATTGTTGCTTTCAGAATTTTTCATGTGGCCACAAATCCAATGGTCAGATTTTTAATTCTCTACATCTCCAGACGGACTCTTAGTAATAGATGGGTTCGTACTTGTAATTGTTTTAAATTCCAAGCGACATACCTGCTTGCAATATGTTAATTAAATTTTAAACAAAGTATCAGTGGAAAGAAAAAGTTTACCTTGCAAAGGTAATAGAAGTTCAAGAATATAGACCACCCCACCATGTTTGGCAGCTGCCCATGCAAGCTCTGGAGTGCTTGCCAAGGCATAAAGAACTTGAAGAGCTCCTTCACGGCAGCTGGGGGCTGAGTGGAGCATCTGTAATAAAAGAAGAAGACTAGAACCATCTGCAACCATTGCCTCCAAGCAGGGAGCATATGTTGTTAAGCTTGACAGGACATTTAAACATAGTTGAGGAACGTTGGTTATTGAAGCAACAGGAAGAGAAAAACATTCAAAAATGGGCAATAACTTTTCCTTTGTGGAGAACAGAGAGGCCAAGCTGGGATTATTTGTCAATATGTGCTGAAATAAAAGGGATCGGAAGAGCGTATCAGACTCCACAACTAAGAGAGTAAATATAAACATAAAACCAGATCTTGTACCTGAAGAGAAGTAAGCGCAGATTGAAGGCTGTTAACCAATTCAAGTTCAGACTGGTTCATAATTTTCATATCAACAGGCTCTGAAGAATCACTAGGAGATGGTTGCTCCGAAGATGATCCATTGGTCATGTCACCATTAACATTCAGATTTGTATCTGCAGCAGGCTGATTATGAACTAAATGTGATATAAAATCCATAAGGGCAATAATGAAGACCTCAGGTTCACTAATTTCAAAATCTGGTTGATCGTTATAAACTCTCAAGTATACATTTCCAACATAAAGTTCTTTCAACAGTGCCTCATATACAAAGGAATGTGACTCCTTTACGTCATATGATCCATCTGGACATTGGTTTGCACGCTGCTGGTCCACAAATTTCAGCAGCGACGCTCTTCCGATCTCTCGGATTGATGAGTTCCAGATTATCTGGAATCCCGATGAAACAGTGAGAACTGAAGGTTCAATAATGACAAATAGGGTAACATGAAATGAAATTCACTGCCATTCTTAACGACATA
Source organism: Nyctanthes arbor-tristis (assembly GCA_963692815.1). Classification (NCBI taxonomy): domain Eukaryota; kingdom Viridiplantae; phylum Streptophyta; class Magnoliopsida; order Lamiales; family Oleaceae; genus Nyctanthes; species Nyctanthes arbor-tristis. The sequence continues at coordinate 16,736 of CAVNYN010282181.1, forward strand.
TCATGAATTTTAGGTATTTAACACTGCAGTCCAGAAGATCAAAATAATTAACATCAACACATGTTGAAATAATAGAACTTTGAAACCCGTAAAAAAAAAATAAAAATAAATAAAAAACTTTCTACCGCTTCAGAAAGCATCAAAAAACAAACAAGTTAGTGATAGACAACAGCATAATGAAAAATCCACAATTAACAGAAGTGTGATAAAGAGAAGATGCCAGTAAGTTATGCTAGATAAGAATGCTTTGCTGCATAAATTGTCTTAAGATCTCTTGCCTGGTCCAACATGGGATTGCTGCAACCGAAAATCTAACAAATAGTAGGTCTGATTTCTTGAGAAGTAATTTTTTTGGGTATGGAGTTAGAAAGAAAGGGGGCAAATATGGTGAAAAATGATTCTTACAAAATAAAAAAAAAATGGAGAAAGAATGAGTAATTGAGAATGAATGTAGAATCTTTTGAGGATCAATTCCATACACCCTCGAAATTATAGGAACTATAATCTTCCATTCTAAAACACAGACAATAATGGGGGCAAAAGATCAGTAAAATCATGCACTCAAAAGATCATGTTGACAAGGAGTCTCACTGATTGATTTCCAACAAATGCCAACAAATAAAAAACATCTATAAACATAACAGCTTGAAAAATGAGGATGCAATGAAGAACGATAAAATCCATCTTCACCAAATACATGAAGAGAGGGGAACAAAGCAGAATATATTTTTGAGGTCCTTCTCACTACTGAATCCTCAGATTTGGTAAAGTCATTTAAAGAAGAAAAACAGAAAAGAATTGTCTGATTACAGAAAACAGTAAAAGAACCACATAAAAATAGATTAAGGCCTAGAATATTTTATAAGAAAGTAAATTCTATCTTGTGACATTAAAATGAGAACATCCAGCAGGTCATCTTTCTTCTCATTTCTCTCTCCAGCACAATAAGAAACATTAAGTTCTTTTGCCTGGAAAATCGTCTGCAGATGCCAACTCATCATAAATTCTACAGCCTGGATTTTTCAGGTCAGCAACATGATATAAGCAATACCAAATCCAAGCAAAACGATTCAAGATTGTGCAGCACAAAACTGTCCAAGGAAGAAAATAAAAATGTAAAATCTACAGGATTTACCTCAGGAGTCTCCAAATTTGAGTTTAATTTGGTTAAGAGGTCTTTGGGTAGTGTATCTTTCAGCATACTTCCAAGTTTAGGAGTTAATAAAGCTCTAAGGGCATCAGCCGCAATCTGATTATAGGGAGCTGGATTTTCACTGGTGTCTAAACCACTAAGCCTTGACAAGGAGTAAGATGCCTGTACAGCATGCATATTTTTCGCAATTTGAACTCTTGTTCCAACACCATGCGCCTCTGTCTTATCTGAATCCTCAGCAGTTGAGTCATACTGAAGCAATAATGGTAAAAGGTACCTAAAAAATGTTATCTATGTAAATTCACGAGTTCCAGATGCAAACTAAATTCATAGAAATCTTACCGCAAAAAATATGAATGTAACATTTTTTGATAAGCACTGACCTTTGTAACTCAGTGCTAAACAATGGAACTTATCTTTCACATTACGAGCTTATTCTGGGGAGCTTTATTTTAAATCAAAAGCTGGTCAACAAGTCAAATTTGATACCAACCACATTCTCCATAAAAAAGTTTTTAACACTTTACATTGATCTTTCTTTACATCCCCACCACACTCTCTCCCAAAAATCAACATTCAAAAAATAAATTCCACATAAATCTCCCTAGAACAAAGCTCCAAAAATATAACACAAATATTGCAGCCACGCAATGGACACTAAATTATTGTGCTTCATAAATCCCAAATATCCATACCTTGCATATAATGAGTGAGAAGTTCTTTAAAAATTGAGAATAGTAGAATTTAGCTTACTATACTGATGCATTGTTATTTTTAGGAATGGCAAGAATATATGTGTGTGTATATATCTATATATATAAATGAAATAAGGAATAAAGGACAGACAGCTAACAAGGAGGACACAAAAGCGAATGGAACAAATAAAGAACCTCCGTAGAAAGTATAAGACCCATAAAAACAATAGCATTTTATTTATAAAAGAACAAATCTAAGAAGTGGCTATAAAGCACTACAAATGAAGAAAGTAAAACTTCCTCGAAGTTTAATGTCTTTGATCCAGGGAAGAGAGTACCGCCCATTTATCTGTTAGAAGAAATTAGGCAATCTGAAATTTGTCATGTGTGTGTTGTGTGATCAGTGAGCAACATATGTCATCGTTAACCTACTTCTGTAGATTACTATATTGCAAGAGTTTTGGTCAAATTTGTTCTGTATGTTCGGTCAGTCTGGAATTTAGGAGATCCAATAACAATAGAGACTAGTGATGCCCTCAATTGGCAACTACAACAGTTTTCCATTTTTTCTTTGCACATGAAAGTTTTGAATATTTGTTCTATTGAAACTTATTTAAAATAATTAGTAGCAATAATCAAGAATGACTATGGTCGAGGATCCCAGTGTTTAATTGCGGATCAACGTTCATAAATCTGCCGTCTGCTTCCATCCAGCCAAAGTTTTACAAAAACCGAATTCCAACACACTCACATTACATGACTCGGTATGTAATGTAAGTAAATTATGCTCATAGAAATAAACTTTCATAATTATTATAAAGTCCTAGACATAGTAATTTTGTGAAGGATTTCCATTCTACTTAATTATAATTTCTTTTTTCCCATCTTCAAATTAGCATCTAATACAATGACATCAGTTCTCTTTACGATTTCTGAAAATCTTAAAGATGATGCAGAATATATAATATTCCATGAATTTTGCAACGATCTGTCAGTTTTGTGGATGAAATTAACCAACAAAGACCAATTAATAAAGATCGTATCAATATATACATATGACATTGAACTTTATTCTTTAATAATGTTTTGATTCTCGCCAATATTGATTATTCAGTTTGACTGCGCTATAGAGTACGAGACGAAAAGGGAAAAAGGAATAAACAGGTATGTGTTTATGTCGTCATTGGTAACTTTTTCAATGGAGTCATTTATTCGTGTCTCTAAGCACTAACAACTACTCAACTATGTCATCACTTGACTATGGTCACTTGACAATGATATAACTTAATGCTAATCATATTCGATATTTTTTATGTGGATTAATCATATGCGATATGATGATGAGTTAATCGCATATAGTGAGAAACCAACTTGGATGCCATTAGACTACATAGATCTTGGCAGCAACAACAGGTATTTTGGATTGAGAGAAACCATAAGTCTTCTAAAGTGCTCTCTCACTCTTCCACGTTCATGGCAAAGGCAAGCATTATGAGCTGAAGTAGCCGTTTCTTCACCACTAAGGCTTAAATATGGGCTAATGGAGATGGCACAGTCTAATTGTTTGATTTACTTGTAATTAGGATTGTTCGATTTACTTGTAATTAGGAGATCTTGTCATCTAAAATCTAGTCTCTGATTTTCTCCATTAAAGGATTTATCTTTCATTAGAAAATGTGTAAAGCATAAAGATGTAACTCAGACTTACCACAATACGCCAGCCTTAAGCAAGGCATCTTGAAATTCAGAGGATACTGAAACATGAGCAATAGTCTGCAAAGCAGCATCAACAGCAGCATCGGCAAGCTCAAGTTCAGTGCAATGTACAATATCCTCGACCAGACCAGAAAATTCAAGCATCTCAGTTCTGGCACTTTCAAACGAACTCAAAACAGAGAAGGTAAGCATAACATTCTTCACAATGATGGTTGATGGTTCAGTAGCAGGTGTTGTTGGTTGGACCACACACATGCAACGTGAAAGAAGAGTGGCCAGAAGTGGTATTCCACCATCTCTCACGAGCTCCTCCCCATTCAGTGAAGATGATGCACAACTGATACAAGAAAGTATGGAAATAAGCAAATATAGAAAAAGTGGGAAATGACAACACACAGCTAAGATATTATTAGCATCAAACAGAGCACTTACGTCAACCAAACAAGTTCTGAGGCTGCAACAAGAAGTGGTGTTCGCTCAGAGGATAGAAAATTGTTGTCGTCTTTGTCCACCGTAATTGCATTCAACAACATTGGATATCCAGCGTATTTGAATGGCATCAGAACATCCCCGTATCGCCTATAAAGAATGCACTGGCCTTTCAATAAGAGCAATAACCTCCATGTCTGGGGGCCTTGCAGCCCTTGCATAGTTACCTAAAGGGGAGATCAATGCAGCATGTCACTAACTATATAATGGACAAAGACCATGGGCGATAGCATGGACCATAGTCTACGCCCCAACAGTTGTCAGAAAAGATTCACAAATTAAAGTTGAAGTTACCTATATCTTGTGTATAAGACATTGAATCTCAGAGAATTGTGTTTATAACTTTCATTGTTCAAAAGAAAAGATCTCATAAGGTGCAGTTTCAAAAGCAACTGAGGTCTAACCTTGACAGCATAGATGAATACCTCAAGAGAAAATCCCTTTAAAAGGTGTGCTTGTGTGTACAAGGAACCATGTAAGAACTAAATTGAAATTCTTGATTCTGAAAGGTGCATGATGAACACAAAGACAATAAACTTAGTCTTCACATGAGAAACAGATACGGCATTCGTGCTAGATTAATGAGGTGTGCATACCTGCAAGCGCTCATAAGCTTTCTGCACTGCCAGAAACTTCTCCCTTCCTTCGGGATTTTTGTCTGGATGATACTTCATTGCTAGTTTCCTATACTGTCTCTTGAGCTTTTCTTCATCGATATATTCAATCTGCTTTGATATATTGGGAATCCCTTCAACTGCTTCCAAGGTTTGTTTTTTAGGGACATCATCCCTTGATACATCTTCAAGGGAGATCTCCAGTATCCTGCAAGCTTCTTCTTCAGAAAGATCCATCGGTCTTCGTGTTAACTCTTCCCGCCACATTATTAGCAATGATTGCAAGAACTCAACATGTTCAACAATAGGCCAGTTTGGAAACCTAATCTCATCGCATAAGTTTCGAAGGTAATAGCGGTGACACCACATTTCATCTTTCAGTTCTGGATACGTCACTGGTGGCATTGGGGCATAATCATAGAGAGAGTGACAATGTTGGGACAATTTCTGAGGGAAATCACCAAGATGTTGCATAACCTAACAAACAAGACAAGAATTTAAGCTGACAACAGTGATGGTATAGCTATAGAGGGTAAACAGAATTTAAAAATAAATAAATGAGACAAAAAATCACACAATAAAGGCAAGTTTCCATTCTACATACCTGACGGATCAAATTTTCTGCCCGCATCTTGTGTGTCCATATGATCTCGGGAGTATCAGAATCTGAAACCATCGCAGCTGCAAATGCAGCTGGACCACTACGTTCCAGTACATAGAGTAACGATTCAGGTAACAGGCCCCCTAAAACACTACGTTTTGCCAAAGGTAATGAAGAGGAAACTGCAGCTTCTTCACCACCATGAAAAGCTTGATGAAGATGAGTTACTGAGAAGAGTTGTGCAACTGAAAGGAGATTAGAGCCAGGGTATGAAAGGGCAAAATAAAATGCCCCTGTACTGTATAATCTTGTCATTGCTTTGGGGTTCCTAGTAATAATGGCTTTCAGCAAAGCAGCAGCATTCTCAACAATAGTTGGTTCCCCCGACAACATTGCCTGGATAAGAAAAATTTCATAAGAAAGACAATAACATAATATAAAAAGAATTGGTAGCTATGCCTGTTCTCATATTTCAAATGAAATTGAAAGCCCTAATTTAAGTAACAATTAAAAATAAGAATAGCACTCGACTAATAATTTACCTAAAATTAATAGCTAAAACATAAGCCTATTATTTAATTTTATACTATAGAACAACAACCAACTCATTGTTAACTCTCCAAATCATCAATAACATAAGATTGTGCCTGAAGTGCCCCATAGATTGCAAGAAGATAACAACAAAATATTGAAGACTTCACCCCCAATGTTTTAGAGTTCATAACCGTGTCCTGCGTGCAATAGTTCAATAAGAACTGACTACTTTACGAGATTTTGGGATCGAATGCAATTAATCCTTCAAATTTTAATAGGCATAATACGTAATCTACCAATTCACCTTCCAAATCTTACGAAGATCATAGTTCATATCACTCATAGATTAGTACCTCGGTAGATATAAAACCTGTCCAAGACCCCCAAAGTTGTACTTCCATTAACAGATCCACAATGAGTGACATCTCCCTTGTGAATATATTATTACTTCTCAAAAGACCATCTTATCATTCTCAATTTCTCAATTTCATACATTCATCTTATGGATATTTTTCTTAAAAGGCCCAATAAACATCTGGTAATTTTAGAAGTCACTAGCTATGTATTCACAAAACTAAATATGGTGGTTTATGTAGTTTCTATCCCATTTTTGCATATCCAAGCCTACTAATTCTTATTAAGAAAAGAGGGTATCTGATTTGCCATTATAAATTGGCGAGTTTACAAATTTACAGAATGAGTGACTGCAGATTTTGCATATCACACAAAATGTTCAGATAGAACTTGAGTAATAGTTGAAGAAAGCAGTGGTTCCACAAAATATGCTGTTAAAAATTTGTTAGCTTGTTTGATTCTCAATCTCCATTTACATTATAATTTCACCTATCACTGATTTGATAAACGCTCAATTTTCACCACATATTTCAATTCTCAATTAAATCTCCATCACTCATTTCAACTCATTATAATCTGACCCTGATAATGAGAATCAATCAAGCACTAAATTTATAAATAGAAATTTAAAAAGGGAAACAATCGCCAAATTGGTGTCAAAATACATTAGGCTTACAATCACGTTTACAGATAGAGAATGCAGTATAACTATTTTAGCATTTTGCATTCCTAGCCATTATAGAGAACAGTCACATTTTGCCTTAATGTCATTACTCACAATTGCCATATCTACACGCATGAATGTTTACATTCAATATACTAAGCACAGTTAGCAAACTATTTCTATTTGGAATAGATGTAGATTTTGTGAAAATGTGAGGTTCAAATCTCTATACCACATGTAGGTCCCACAAGATATGTGGATATGATAAGTTTGACCAAGTTCTATTTTGAAATGGAATTCGTTTGCTAAATCTTTGGGTAAAATTTGCTAGATAATCATTCAAAAGAAACGAAATACAGCTTACTTTAATACAAAGGCCTATTACGGCTGCCTACAGAAAAAATGACCTATTTTCCAAATAATAATTTTTTAATTTTCCCCTATTTTGTATATTGATAATTACTTCCATATAATGTAGATGAGCTTTAAATCCTCAAAAGCATTGGTGAAAAATTTAGCAATAACAACACAAGTGGCATGGTAAGGTAGATAGAGTTGCTCTATATAAAACTTGAAATAAAAAGAAATAAAACGACTTATCATTTCATGTAGCGAGTGCCACATCTCTTTTTCCAACATAAAAAATTTCTAAGAGAATCAAACTACTTGTATAACTATTTTTCAAAATACGCTTTCTGCAATCTTGATGGTGTTCATCCATCAGATTTTTAAGTTCGCCAGTCAGATGTTGTATATCTTTATTATTTTGTATTTGATGAGCAAAGAATTACCCTACAAGTTCGTTCCTCACAACAGAGATGATAAAGCAAAAACATAAAATCTTAACATAAACATTTTGTCTTCTAAAATGAAAAGCAAAGATCACCAAAAGATTGGGGGTGTTTTTGGGGGCCGGGGGGCCTATAACAGTAATACTAAGAATTAACAGTAATGCAAATAAAGAAACAATGAGAAATGTGCTAGGTCTCCATAAATCATTTCCAGTAGCTTGCCTTTCTAAAGAGATTACGTAGAAAATCTAGAGATAAAATGAGAGAGTCGCATAAAAGGCAAATAAAGAAACAATAGTAAAGAGCTTGCCTTTCTAAAGAGATTATGCAGAAAATCTAGAGATAAAATGAGAGAGTCGCATAAAAGGCAAATAAAGAAACAATAGTAAAGAGCTTGCCTTTCTAAAGAGATTATGCAGAAAATCTAGAGATAAAATGAGAGAGTCGCATAAAAGGCAAATAAAGAAACAATAGTAAAGAGCTTGCCTTTCTAAAGAGATTATGCAGAAAATCTAGAGATAAAATGAGAGAGTCGCATAAAAGGCAAATAAAGAAACAATAGTAAAGAGCTTGCCTTTCTAAAGAGATTATGCAGAAAATCTAGAGATAAAATGAGAGAGTCGCATAAAAGGCAAATAAAGAAACAATAGTAAAGAGCTTGCCTTTCTAAAGAGATTATGCAGAAAATCTAGAGATAAAATGAGAGAGTCGCATAAAAGGCAAATAAAGAAACAATAGTAAAGAGCTTGCCTTTCTAAAGAGATTATGCAGAAAATCTAGAGATAAAATGAGAGAGTCGCATAAAAGGCAAATAAAGAAACAATAGTAAAGAGCTTGCCTTTCTAAAGAGATTATGCAGAAAATCTAGAGATAAAATGAGAGAGTCGCATAAAAGGCAAATAAAGAAACAATAGTAAAGAGCTTGCCTTTCTAAAGAGATTATGCAGAAAATCTAGAGATAAAATGAGAGAGTCGCATAAAAGGCAAATAAAGAAACAATAGTAAAGAGCTTGCCTTTCTAAAGAGATTATGCAGAAAATCTAGAGATAAAATGAGAGAGTCACGTAAAAGGCAAATAAAGAAACAATAGTTAAGTGCTCGCCTTTCTAAAGAGATTATGTGGAAAATATAGAGATAAAATGAAAAAGTCGAGTAAACAAGCACTCTCTTTGAGCAATTATGCAGTTCTCTAAACTGAATTTAGGTCTCCATAAATCATTTCCAGTAGCTTGCCTTTCTAAAAAGATTATGTAGAAAATCTAGAGATAAAAAGAGAGAGTCGCGTAAAAGGCAAATAAAGAAACAATAGTAAAGAGCTTTCCTTTCTAAAGAGATTATGTAGAAAATATAGAGACAAAATGAGAAAGTCGAGTAAACAAGCACTCTCTTTGCGCAATTATGCAGTTCTCTAAACTGAATTAAGGTCTCCATAAATCATTTACAGTAGCTTGCCTTTCTAAAGAGATTATGTAGAAAATCTAGAGATAAAATGAGAGAGTCGCGTAAAAGGCAAATAAAGAAACAATAGTAAAGAGCTTGCCTTTCTAAAGAGATTATGTAGAAAATACAGAGATAAAATGAGAAAGTCGCGTAAACAAGCACTCTCTTTGAGCATTTATGCAGTTCTCTAAACTGAATTAAGAGCATATTTCAGGTTGCTTAACATAATTTGAACACGTCGAAAATATTTTATATCCACACAATTTGTGAGACCCATGACTATTATGCAACTTATCCGCAGACACATCTCCAATTACCTACATATTAAACTATAATAATGTAAGCTATTCAAAACATGATCCAATTGTTACACACTATTTATAAGATTTTTCCTAATGAGAGCTTAGCTTATTTTTCAACCGCCTTGATATGATTGGCTACACCCACGTTTTCCAACCCAGCTTAGAAACCATACTTTCGGGCAGGGATTCGTACCTCAAGAAAGTGCAGCTCACCAGTCGTTCAAATTGAAATGAGATTCTAACTGATCAAGCCCCAGGTAGCAAAACCTATTCAGTTTCAAAATAGAATTTGGTCAAACTAATGACATTCAACGTATAGCTAACAAGACCCACTCCAGTTGGAATCCTGTGCCACCTCCATTATACTCATCCTAGGTGCGCAGTCCTGCTGACCAACCTATAGTCTCGTTTCCAAATTCTGGAAAGGGTGACGCCCTTTCTGGCAAGGCTTTGGGATCAAACCAATGTAAAATGTAAAACATGAAAAGGATCAACTCATCAAGTTCACATTTAACTTGGTCGATTGTAGCATCAAACTCAAGGATGGCGCTTGATGGATTACGGAATGGAAAGAGAAAATAAAAGAGCAAAACCCTCTCTTCTACTATAGGAGGGCATTTCCACGTGTAGCTTCAAATCCTGCATCCTATTTTATTTATCCTCGGCTTAGTGCTTAATTATGTTAGTACATATCCCTTTTTTAAACCATTTATAGCATATATAGTAGGTGCTATGGATATCTCAGTTCAAAGATACCTGAGATATCAAGAACAGTAAGCGAGACGCTGAGAATAATTCATGGCCAATAAGAGAAAAAGAGTTGGTGCAGAAAGGAGCATGTGAGGTAGACACATAATTCACCTTGTCCTTAAGATTCTTTGAAGTAGTAACATGCTATGATAGCAATCTTATGTAATGGAATTTTCATTGTTGCACAAAATTATACACATATTGCACCCCTTCAAAAAGACTCTCTGCTTACCAAAAACAAGTGACAGATTTCAAACCTAAAGGTTGTAATGTTGAAAGGTCGTAGTAATATCTACAACTGAAGAAAGTATCTCTTCTTTATTCTCTTAGATTTAGTCCTAAGGCATAAGGCGTCGCAAGGTCTGACACCATGCCTTGAGTCTAGGGATCTCCTAGATGCGGCAAAGCATGGCCAATGTGTTGTAAGTCCCGAGGCCTAAAGCATAGGTGTGAGCCTAGGCGCAACTTTTATAACACTTAAAAAGTAACACTAAGCACAAGCAGTAACATTAAATAATGATAAACAACAAATGAGCAACTTCAACCCACCTAAAAGTTGAGCTTAATTACCATATTCTAAAGCAAGCAGCAAATAACAGCAATAATAAATGATATCCAAATTAAGACACGGAGACTTCAATGAATTTTCCACTATGAAAGCAAAAAACACAAACAACACATTTATCACTTCAATGTATAACAACCATAATTCAAATATTTCCACATAAAATTTGCTAACTTGTAGTAGCTAAACGTTAAAGATCTTCAAATCCAATTAACCCTATAAGAAACAGGGTACAAGGACTATCAAGATTACCTGTGCTATATGTGGAAGGCATCTTGGACTTGATAAGATTCGTTTCACTCTAGGTGTTGGAGTAACAAGCTCTCCAGCATCATCTATATCTGAATGAGCAGCAACCATGCTGTGTAATATGGATAACGCCAGCTCTCCTACCTTAGACAAAGAATATCTACCTTTTTAGATTCAGTACTAGTAATTCCAACTTAAATAGCATGTAATTTTAACATCTACATGGAATAAGAAATTACCTAAAAGAACATTTCCTTCAAGTTGTAACGAATTTAACCTTTTAGAGACATTATATACAGCTTCAAAAAACAAGCTAAATGAATTCATTTCTTGAAGGAAAAGTCAAAAATTTTTTTAGTATCCATTCAGTTTAGAACTTGATATAAATCATATTTGTGAATAAGGAATATATAAAACATTCAAATGTACATCTATAAAGATTCTATCGATTCTTTAAAATTGACTTCCAATGGCCAAAACAAACTTTTTATTTTTTCAATAATAGTGCTGATGAGTAGATAAGGGGTATAGTAGAAAGATTGTGGGTTAAATTTACTTTTCCAGGTACATTAAATACTTTTTCTTAATGTGTGTCAAAATTGAAAGGGGAATATCTTTGTGGGTCGGACGGAGTATTAACCAGTTTCCCATCATAAAATTTCAAACTACCAAAAGTAGAATTCTTTCCTGAAGAAACGAATACTAAACAGAAGCTTACGAGTAGTACATACTCCCTTTGTTCCACAAAGATATGCTCATTCCTCTTTTTCACACCCCACATTACCATACCTGGACAGGAGTAAGAACAGGAACTCGCACAGCCATTGCCCACCGGAGCTCTCTTATGTCTCTCAGTCTCTTCCAGTCTGGCATCCCAGAAGCCCAACATCTGGTTGTCCAATTTATTTCTTTCTTTGACCAAAATCTTCTAATAGCATCCTTCTCCACTGGCCCAACTTGTATGTTATCCCTGTTAATAAACATCCATTCCTTCAACGGCTCCATGAAAGCAGTAGCAGCAAGTAAGTTAGACTGCAAAGGTATAGCAGTTCTTTCTGAAGCTTCATGAATTACTGTCAGTAAATCAACAGCAAGAACACAGCCTCCAACCAAGACACATGCCTCTATATTTGCTAGGACCTTCATCAGAACCTGCAAGCTCAACAAAGAAATGTTAGTCATAAAAAAAATAATCCTAGAGCAAGTTGGTGACAAGTCTTAATCTAGTATAAAGAGGCATCTCTTCATTTCATGGAATCTGATGACTATTTCTTATTTCATCTGATGACTATTTCTTATTTCAGACGTCATTCATTCTGATTCTTTTGAACAAAATAGGCAATTCTAGAAACTTAGAAGATGGCCCCAGGATCCACTGGAATTAAAGCTGTTAGAAGAGAGATGTAATCGTGGTTCTCAAATTTTCTGTAGTTAACGGGAAGAATTTAGATATCATGAAGAAATATGACTATCAGACAGCAATGAAACGAGGAAACTGTGTTCCAAATTTACGTTTATTTAATAAGTAGAATTTAAAATTGATTGTTATAACTAAGTATTAAATAGGGGCAACTTAGTAAAATAATGTAAATCAGTCTTCTCAACAAAGACACAACCTATATATTTGGGACCTCCATAAAAAGAAAACAAGACTACATTGAGGGGACGTAAGGAGTATAAAACTGATAGTTCCAAGAAAAATGCAAAATCCATTCCAGTGGTTAATCCAACGCTTGAATGATACCTGGGATCTCTGGTCATGGTAAGGTTTCTATGCTATCTTTTCATTGCCGTTCCCAGAAAAATGAAGTCTCAAGCATTACGAATTATATGTAATTTATATAAAATATTCAGATATAAGCTCTTTAGTATCCCAAACCATTCCAAAGTTCCATTTAGCAACTGTACATCCCAGAACACGAAGTCATGTAATTCATCTTTCAATCAATATCTGTACCATCAACATTTTCCCGATGCCAAGAATAATAATCCTCCCTCATAGATATTAGAAATCAATACCTCCTAATATCAAAATTAGAGCTTATATCAGACCATCCAGCATTAGTTGCTCCGGTCAATGAAACTTGAGTGATCAATGGAGAGTAGACTAGCACAAGTATGCAAAAGATCGGGTTGGCAGGTATTGCAACCTGACAACACAAGCAAATAAAATAATGAAGGCAATAGGATATCCACAGTCCAGGTTGCCTAAGTCAGTAGGAACCACCAATGAACAGCTACATGGGAGACAGCATTAAGTGTTTAACCCCCAAATGTCCCTGCAATGTGCTGGCAAATACTCTGAAATATTCCATATGTGCTAGCCTTACCAAATGTTTGAGGAAATAAGGTCTAGATTTGATCTTTAAAAATTTCGCTGGTTCTAAATCATTTAGACATGTTTGCCATAGTTTAAGCAGTCAAACAACATTTTTTCCACATAATGTGGGACCCACAACTAAACCCCTTACCATTTACATATTTCAACTATTAATTACTCAAATTATAATTTGTCATCCTAAAGGGAGATTTCATATTGATGGCTAATAGGCCATTACCTTAGTCTATCTGGAAAGAAGGCACAGCTAGAATTTTTTAGGCAACTAGATAAGTATTTCTAGCCACGATGATAGCGCAGTAGTTTTCTTACATCCCTAACGTGGGTATTTCTTTTATGAATTTGCTTAACCAGGTGAGCATTAAGGTTGAAGAAACTCCTTTCTGACTCTCGTTAATTATTAACTCCTGATAGTTCTGAGTATTTCTTCTTAAACTTCCTTTTCCCCCCTTAAAATACTGTCTTTCATGACAAAAGAACACGGAATCACAAGCCTTAAACGCCTATAAAGACCATGATGCTACAAAGAACATATTTGGTAGAAGCTTATAAATGCTAAAAATAAAGTGCATATCCTGATGCCATCAACAAAGTGTCTCCTATATTTGTTTCAACTTCTTGAAAGAGAAAGAAATACACTAGATGCATCTTAAGGTTGCCGCAAAACCAGTTGAAGGTGAGTCTGCATCACCTGACAGCTTAAGCCACTTTAATAGCTGACCATCCTATCAAGCCTATGTTATATAAAAAGTACTCCTCAAACACAAACCAGTTTCATCAGATCCCTCTGCGCTCAAGTTGACTCAAGTCTGCTATTTCTAAATAAATTTGCAGTTGGCAAATCAGTTCCAAAAAAAATTCTAGAACTGTCACCATCCTTCTGTTCTTGTGATCTTTTTTAGTTTCTCCCCTGAAATATCATCTACTGTCCAATAACTTTTCAGCTCCCCCCCCCCCTCCTTTTTAAACTGACTTATAGTTTCTCCTTAAAAATAAGGGAAGTGGCAGTAGAGGAAGTAAATTAATAAGGTCTTGTACCTTCAAAAGAAGAAAAAGGCGGTGTCTTAACGCTCTATCGTCAGTCCTGTCCACAAGCACTGTGACATGTGCTGTACCTTCAAATGGGCCTATTACACTATAATGTTGCTCATATACAATTGCCATCGCCCTCGCACAGAGCTCCCTAACAGAGGAGCCGCCACCTCCTCCAAAACCGTCTAATCTTCCCATATCACACCAATCATCGGAGGAACCCATTTCATCAGGAACAGCACCATCTACAGTTAAACCAGTGTCAGAGATCGGAAGAGCGTCGTGTATAAAGTGCTCTAAAGAATGCAACTGGGTCACGCAGTGGGAAGTCCTGTGCCCTTCTGCCACTGCCGCTCTCAAGCAGCAGACGCAAATAGTATTGACCCACACATACTTCCTTAGCCAAACTAGGATATCTAACAGAAAATTCAGTGTAGTTCCATGATATTTGAGACACACTTCCTTGTTCGGTCAGAGAATCTGCAGACATAACTCCAGGTACAATATCTTCAGTCCGTTCCTTCTCAAAATCCAGATTATTAACCTCAGTCTGCAAAGCCTCTCTTAACTCCTGCCTAGTACGCTCATTCCAGATCAAGTCTGCACGGTTATGATCAAGGCGAAAAGCACGCCAAAAGTCATGCCAATTCAACAGCAATCCTCCACATCCCACATTTCCATTCTCCATCACTACCTGGGCAGGAGCAGGAAGACCTGCATTTTGGGGATCAGAGGGGCTAACAGCAGGATCAATTGAACTTGTAAAGTTCGTTTCAACTGACTGATGTGCATTAACTGAAGGATTATCAGGCACAGCAATTGATGCTGACTGGTCATTCTGTGGGACCCCTACAGGCAACTCGCTGGAAATGGTTTCACCTGCAGAGTTTTGATAACCATCTGACCTATGAGCTGCATAAGTATTTCCTTGCTGAGATTGATCACTAACATCAACATTATTTACAGAAGGCGCGTGTCCTTGAGCTGATGTTGCTTTTCCAGGACGGTTCCTTTTCCGCTGAAGTAAACGTTGACGTCTTCTGGTCATCAAGGAGCCTTCTTGATAGGATGTCTCTTCTGCTGAAGTTCCATCACTACGGGTGTGCAAATACGCCACCAGCCCAGGAGGGAGGACTCTAGACAACAAATCAAGAGCAGGTTGATAAGAATCTGCCCACAGAGCCACGAGTTGTCGGCTGACGTCCTGTCGCTCACCTGCAGGAAGGTAAAATGCATGCAAAAGATGCCTCAATAATGCACCATCACGTAAAGCAGCATCACGCATTGATTCTGCTGCAACGGCATCTTCTTCAGCTATTGTACGCATGATAACAGCCACTGTTTCACGAACACTTTCAGCTGGATGTCCGAACAGTGCAAACAAGCGACGACGTAGCCCAGCCACTAGGCGTAATAGCTCAACAAAGACAGTATATTGAGTTGTTTCACTGTGCGGTTCACAGATCATGGCTTCAAGAACTTCAACAACAGACATTGACAATAACGGTGAAACAGAAATTGGCTTTAATCTGTTGACGAGGATAATTAAATTACTTGGTTCGGTAAATAATACAGACTTCGTATGCATGATTGTTGCATGCTGTTCTCCTTTTAAATCTCTTAATATATTTGAATCCCCTGGGCCTCCACCAATAAGTACAGCAACAAGTCCTGCTGTTTCAGCAGCCACTCCCTCGGAGCCATTTCTAAGCAGACCCATTATTCTTCCAACAGCAGCAGGGAAAGACATCACATGTGAGGCTGCACTTCTTGAAGCCAACAACCGGCGTAAGCAAGCAACGAAACCCATGACAGTCGCAGCTGCTTTAGGAGAAGGTGGCGGCAAGGGCGGTGATTCTGGAGGAAGATTAGGTGCAGCAGGAAGCAATGTAATCAAAGCCATCAAAGTCACCTCAGGTACGTCAACATTAGGAGGTACTCCACTGTATGGAATACATGCATTAAATTCCCTTATCCTACGCCACAGTTTAGCTCTTGATCCAGGAATAGAACCTCCTTCAGCCACAGCAGATCGGAAGCTGTAGCCAAGTGTTTCAGATACATGGTTGCACTTTCCATATCAGCAACAGGACGTTGAGGCTGTTGTGAAGATTTTAAGTATACTCTGCTACATGGAGGATCAATCCAATGGCCAGGCATAGTTAGCCTTGGTAATACAGGCACAGGACATTGACCCTGCATATAAGTCAAACAAAACTAGATTTGAAGAAGTTGTAAGGCGCTGATCACACGCTTTGAGCAATCAATTGTGATAAATTGAAGAAATGTTCGTTTTTGCTCTAAGGAGAAAGGAAGCGGTTAAAATAAAATTATAAACTGGAAGTACATTAGATACCATCTAAGAACAAATTTACATACCTCCGTTTGCAAAACATCCCGAACAGCTGCGAGCAAACTGTCACGAGAAGTACTAGCATAAACCTGAAATTAGTAAAATGTTTTAGATCTAACATATTCTGAGTTCTGAATAGAATTTCACTTCACTAGGTGAGCCAAAAAGACTTACATGGATAGAACATCCATCGTTAAATTCAATGGCAAACATCTGAGGCTCCTCGGCAAACCGAACAAGAGCACCGATGGTGGATAGTGGACGAACAATAACAGCCTACGAGCATCAAAACAAAGATAGCACCTAAAAATTTATCAACAACTAACCAATTGCATCAGAAACGAGCATCCTCAGCATAATGCTAATGAAGCCAATAGTTCCCAAAAATCATTTTTGAGTAACGGGTGAGACTAACAGAATAGATTTAAGATCGATGCCATGGAAGCATCTCTCAGATTTAAGCAAGGCCAAAACACCTTTCCCTGTAATTGGTCTCTCATCTAAATAATAAAGGGTATGGTAATCATGCATACAGAACTTAATTTCATCTCCTGACTTCTAATATAACCAGTAAAAAGCTACATAAGCAATTGAACTCTGCTTCACATATTTAGGTGCAAGAACAGATGCAAAACATAGCTACAAAATAACCAATTCCCCATATAAACAACAGCTAACACATGATAAGGGAGCTAGCCGTCCATATCAGCAATAAAAAGTAAAGAATGATAACATGGTATGTATCCCACATGACAAGTAGTTGCACAGTTTCTACATAAGGATTGCAAAATGCTTCTTTTTTTTCTTTTTTTTTTTAATAAAAAAAGAAACTTTTATTTCATCATGAAACACAGTACATGACGTAAGGATCGCAAAATGCATGAATTCATTTAATATCTCTTTGTCGGGAAAGATTCAATTAACCAAAAACAGTGTTTATAATCTTCACAAGCAAATTGTCTCGTCATTTCTCTTGTCACCTTTCAACAGGGTTTTTAACAAATAATGAATAATGCTAAACCATAGAAAATTTTTTATAAAAAATTCAGTACAAAATAGAGGGCATCTCTATACACCCAGCACATATTTCATCTCAGCTTACTTCATAGTTTTCTGGGCGCCTTTCAATGAGCGAAACCTTGGTAAGGATGAGTTGACGAGATACAGCATCACCACGTTCCCCAAGGCCCCCTTTTGGACCAAGTACCAAACTCAACCCGGCAGAATGTTCTGTCCCATGAGCAGCAGTCCGCAATCTTGTCACGGACCAAACACCAAGAGGAGTTTCTTCTGCCCCAACAGCCTCTTTAGCTGTATGTACCACACGTCAGAATAGGCTTGCAAAAATTAAAGGAAAAAGTACTATGTAACAATAGAGGTTACCCCTTAGCCTCAAATATTCTGTGATGGAAAGAGATTGAGAGCTGTCAACAGCCAATGACAAACCAACCATAGACTTTGCTGTTTTAGTCTGAACAAAATTAAAGCGGAGATCAACTTCATCCCCAAAAATACACAACTTTAGAAATCATCCAACAAGGTCAAGCAGTTACTCCCTCCATCCCACAAAGATAGTCCAATAGTTATTTCCATACGGATTAAGAAAGAACGGTTAATATAGTTGAATCATTAAATTTTAACTATATTTTTCCATATATACCCTTATGTCTCATTAATTGTTTGTTGAAAATACTCCCAATGCGTAGGTAGTTGAGGGGGTTAATAAGATACATTAATTAGGGGCATATATAGAAATAAAAAACTAAAGACATGCTCAATATGGTAAGTGGACTATTTTTTTAGGACGAACGAAAATAGTATATGGGACGATCTTTGTGGGACAGAGGGAGTATAAGGCTTGGACATGTAAATTACAGGCAGGACAGAGACGTCAGTGCAAGTTTTAGAGACAACACATGTATATAATAAAGAACTGAAGATCAAGAAATAAGTAATAGAGGCATTCCATACTAAATTTGATATAATGGCAGCATTTGAAGTCCCTGAAGCAGCCTGGAAAGCTTTAGATTTCCTTCCGTATAAAGGACAAAGAATAAATCCCCCATTATCAGCAATTTTTTTCCCATAAGCATCAGACAGAAGAATTATTGCAGGAGCATCCATATCTCTGAAATCCAAACACCACCGAGGGTCGCCAGACTTCAATTCTAGTACTTCCACTCCCACATGGGTAACTTTCATTTTCTGCTCAACATGAATTCATTACCATAATCAAGCAAAACAACAGGACAGTTTAGGTAAGCAATGCAAAACAACAGGCTAGACTGGCACATGTTGCAACATATAGATAGCGAATACACAAAAATGGATTGCAGATAACGTTTAAATGGCACAATCAAGTATCGAGGCATGTTATCTCTGTGAGGCGAGCTGAAGCATAAGCATTTGGGAAAGATTAATTCAAATAATATGAAAATAAAGGAAAGCTAGTAATAGAGCCACAAATCATGTTGAATAACTAAATAAAAACAAATTGAAAAGTCTAAGCTGCAAGGTAATATTGTTTAGATCCATTAACAAGCTGTCAAACTACAGAATTAGTTATGCAACAAAATCATAGTCTACTCCTAGAAGCAGAAATAGCCTGTCTCCCAATTTACAACCACTCTTTGCATTTGATCTTTTTCAGAATCATGAACTCATTTGATTTCCCCCTACCATCCCCCATCACCATAAATTTCTTCTTTGTGATCATCCTGAATTCCTACAGTAATTTCAGGTCATAGTTTCCCTTTACCCTAATGGCCAAACGAATAAAATCAGGAAAACCATTAAACCACCATTATAAATAGATAGACCGAAAGGCAGAAGTGAGTTGAAGCATAAAACCTTGCAAACGGAACTTAAAGGGGAAGTTAGAAGGTGTTCAAGGGTAGTCATGGCGACGGCATAAGCCTAAAACAGCTTTGGAGAATAACAGATGTAGAAACCAATAAAAATCACAGTACAATATTTGGATTGAGTCTTAGGAAAGCAATTTAAGCCATCGTCTTAGGAAAGCAATTTAAGCCATCGTCTTAGGAAAGCAATTTAAGCCATCAGCAGAGGAAAATTTTGAAGATCTACCCAAAAAAATAATAATAATAAAATAAAATTAAAAAAATAAATTGAGAAAAGCATAATTCAGTCATATGAAAGACATTGTCATGTCATCTTCAATTTCATCTCAGTTTTCCAGGCCTTCCAATCCACAGTTTTCTATTTTCTATCCACTGTCATAAGAAAGTGATGATGGCAGCCTTAGTTAAACAATGTTCACGACCATGAAAAAATTCAGTGAATTGTCTTTGAGATAATCTCAAAATGGTAATCCATATTAGGTTAAACCATGTTCTTGATCTCACTTGAGACATTACAAAATTTTGTTTAAAGTGACAAGAGAGAGAAGCATGAGGACACATGCTTGCAATAAAAGCTGGAAAAGAAGCCTTGCCAAAGTGGAGGTGAGGGTATCATACAGTTAAAATGTGGATGTAATTTGTTCGACCAAATTCAAATTTGATATAGAATGAGAAAAAAGGTGTATGCTAACATGGGATTAATAGTACTGAGATTGGGAACCACAGATTCTTGACATCCTTATCATTAAGGGTAAGCTTCAGTAGAAGACTTGATTAGTATTTTATATATTTAGGTCCTATTAGGTCTCTGTTTTAAAAATTGACCGCTTCCTTTTACCTATGTTGTGGGACCAGCAGGTACTAAACACTTCACCCTTCATATTCACTCGTCATTACTATTCTAAAACGATAATAGAAACCTGACTAGGGATGCAAAACATATTTGATATACCCAATAGGCTAATACCCAATACCTGCAACCCAACCCGAAGAAGGCGGAAATTCCAACTTATTTGGGTATGTGAGGTGGATAGAGTTACAAAAGTTTTAACCTAGGTAGGTGTATCACCTACCAATTTATGAATAAAAATTAAAAATAACGACAGTGTTTTGATAGTTCCCAAGCAAGGAGAGTCATCGTGTTCAAAGTAAGGTGCTGGAAATATGTGAATATAAATAATACTAACAATTTCGAATAAATGAAACAATATAAAAAATAAATTTTTTAAAGAAATTGATAACCAGGTATATAGCAGCCCTGCCCACTAGCCAACCCATCGTACTTGCTCTTAAATTCACGCCAAGGGGTACTGAACTCAATAATTATCGCTATTTGGCTGGATTAAGGAGTACTGACTTGCCAACTCAGTATTTCTTTAAAATCCGAAAGTTTCAGTTTTGTATTAGTTCATTGATTTCTCTCTTCAAGCTGCATCAGGTTATGACAAAGTGAAAATTTTAAGCAAAGTTGCAGATGAAATGTAGAGATAGAAAAGAAGAAAGAGAATACAAACAAGAATGAATAACTAAAACATAACTAAAACAAGACCGGTCCTTCCAAAAAAGCTCAGGGACCATCAACATGCGCATAAGAATAGATAATAAGGATATATCTTTCACAACATAAGATTATGCTTGCGAGTTGAAAATTTCAAGCACATAGAAAATTGTAAGGAAAAAGGACCGTGCCAGGCAAAATTCACCTCACTCACAATCAAGACTACAACATGCCAAAAATACCCGAATCACCAAGCAACTAACTTCTTAGGAATGATAACAGATGAAAGGAAATTAATGCTAGTTACATCATACTACATAAGGATCACTTCACCTATGGGCTCTCAATTTGAGAAAGTTTTCAACTATATCACCTTTAACTCCTAGGGATAAAAAGCTTTCTCAATCCCAATATTACCAGATCTCACGTGACAGTCTCTCTTCAATTTTCTGAGTGATAAAAGTATTGGGTATGTTCTGATATTATGGGATTCATAAACAGATAGTTTAACTCCAAGAGTAAGAACTCACATGTAGTCTAAGAACTCAAGCCAAAAGCTATTGATAAGCCAATGAAGGACCGGGAAGCAAATGTTCTATTTAGAACCCTACCAAAGGAAACCAACTACGCTCCAATTTTTTTAATCCTTTCAGACTTCGCAATTCATCGATGTTCTGTCAAAGGTACCTTTTAGGGCGTTCATAAATGCCCAACGACTATGGGTGAATCTTCTAGACACACAAAACGCTTTCAGAAATTTACCAGAATATGTTCAAAAACTTCTCTTGGCTTTTCAAAAGCCATGCCAAATGAGCTCGAAGTCTGAAGTGAACTTACTACAACAAATTCAAAGGATTTTACATGCAAAATTAAAGAGTAGAAACAACAGAAATAATTGATTTTGAAAAATAAAAATAGCATATTTAAACATATGATACTAATGATTTTAACCAATATCTTCCTCACTTGTCCTTGTTCTGTACTTCGGGAACTACGTGTTGGCAAATACTGCTTGTGAAGAGTGAAAAACCAAGAGGAGAGGTAGCAGGTGGCATAAGAGAAGCAAGGTACTAAAAGAGTCTTCTTTTAACAGAACCTTTAACTGCTGGAATCCATCTGTGTAACATTGCAATTAAATAAATTACAGACCCTTAATTATTCCTTGCAGTTTCATTATCATGATAGGAAACAACAATCCTTTTGCATGATTGTTGTCTACAAAGGCTGAACTCCCAGAACGTTCAACCATTCATCTCACAACCAATTCATTTTGCACCACACAGCTCCCATTCCATAAAAGGCCACTAGACTTAGGCCAACTGAATAACAAGAAGATATGTAGGTTAATAAACAATATTTAAGGTCAATGGCTAGTTTTCAGTTTTGAAAAGGTTTTATGACAGAGGCAAACACGGAAATTGGCGAGGACATACTGGCCAAGAACTAAACATAATCACTTCAATACAACAAGGAAAAAAGGGACTTCCATTGTTGCCTTGAGCATTTATCTGTTGGTACACCACTGAACTTGGTCTTTGACAACAAGCCAACAGCAAATGACGAAATCAGCTGCCAAACATCTTGCCAAAGGACTATAAGTCTAGCCAGTACTAGAATGCTTTCATTTTTCACTTCCTAAAAATAAATAAAGTTTTGAATTACCTAAAGCAGCGGTTACTACACTGTAAAAAGATTAAGAATCTAACATGAGGAAACTTTCATTTTCTTTGACGAACTTTGTACAACTTTTACATGAGGAATCTCAAATCAATCCACCAGTCAACTACGTTGGCATCTATAAGCAACCTAAAAATTGGGCAGAAAGCACCTTCCGTAATAAACATCATAGCTCATTAACACATCTCCAGTGAAATAATCTCTCCTGACAAAGTACATCCCTTTTTTTCCCCATATCCAAAAGTAAGGAATTGGAATTTTCTATCTAGTGGTAGGAAATAAATCACAGGTCGCATTGCCATACGTGTTTGATAATCTTGCCAGATGAATGGCAGAAATCCTTTTTCCAAACGAATCTGTCAATTTTAAACAATCTCTGCAAGATTAAACCTATGCTGTGTGAATTCTATTCATGCACAAAATAGAAGGTAAACCATTAAACTAAACAGAACCTTGCTAAGAACTTCTAGTTGTTTTGGATTAAATTGAACTTGAATTTATCTTTCCATCAGATGAAAGTTTTCAAGCACATAAATAACCAAGCAACCAAGTATCAACCCTATGATAAAAACTTCTTAGAATGGGAGTCAAAAAGTAAAAATAGCTATACTAGGACAAATGATTATTCCATCCATTGTATCGATTCTTTCAGGGTCAATGAATTGCGAACACATTATTAACTAAATGAGCAAGCCAAAAGGCAAAGCATGTTTCACGCCATCACAAAGAAAATGATTAGTAAAAAAAAGGCACTAGAACTATCAAGTAAAACAATGTAAGTAAAGAACATAAGATACTTACAAATGGGACCCACTCTGAGGTCCTCCGCCGCAAATGAAGAACTGGGAACTCAGCCACGGTAGGAAGCCTGTTCCACCTTATTCTATGCAATTCAGTTAATATACTTGCCCTATACTTTGACGAGAACTTCATAGCCTTGAATTTCCCGCGGCCATCAGTCCTCACACTCAAATTAAACTCACTGGAATTTTCGTCCCTCCCAATGATAGGGCTAGCCCCTTCAAAATCACTACCCACGTCATAGGAATTTGTCACTGATAAAGTTCCAGGATCCAAGGTAACAATACTATAAGTCGAAATACACAGAATTCTCTTGTAACGGCCGCGCCAGGAATGCTTAATCACCATATAACGAGCCAGATATTCCGGCTCTTCAGTAGGGGCAGCAGAAGAAGATGAAGAAGATGGCGAGGGATGGCGGGCATCAGAAGAACTGGCTGTGTGACGACTAACGAAGTCCATCTGGGCTTGAGGCAGATACTGAAGAGAGTGGTACTTAGGCGGACTAGGCCGTAGAAAGAACCATATTCCACCTGCCGACGTTGACGGCAGAGGTCTCTGCCTTGACTGATTGGCACCCAGAGCTTCAAATCTGAAAACCCTAGGGCTAATTTAGCTATTATCCAAATTATATGCGGAAGTCGATCGGATCAATACCAGATTCAATTCAACAAAAACCCTGGCGTACAACTGCATATGATTATTGAAATATGATAAATTATATGGTGTCGATCAATTACAATTGCGATCGGGACATATTCAAAATTTCAGACAGAAATTGAAGTTGGCTGAAGCGTCTGTTTATCAACAATTCAAACGATTCAATATTCGATTTTGTGCTGTGTCTTAAAGAGGGGTTTGCCAGATAATAATAATAATAATAATAATAATAATAATAATAATAATAATAATAATAATAATAATAATAATGTTAATTCCCATAATGAAATATTAATCGTGTGTTGATCGTAATTGTTTTGGTGATAGATGTTATTATTATGTATACATTTATAAAAGTGTGACATTTTCATTTTTATATATAGTTGATGATTGATGACTCGCCAATAACAAAATAAAATTTTAAAGTCCTACTATTTGTTAATGTTTGACAAAACATAGTGACTCTTATTATTATTATGATCAACAAAATAAAATTATTTTTTCCTTAATTAAACAGTGTGCAAGAATAAAAGGGTGAGAAGGGAGATTTACAATGAAATTTAAAAATATTCTTTTTCTTTTTGTGGTGTAAAGAACAACTTGAATTTTTTTTTTTTTTTAAATTTTTAACAAAACCATGGTAAAACTTAAATGTTATTTTATGACTTATAAGAGATGGTTTTGTTTGAGCCTTTTGGAAGAAAAAATGTTGTATATGTAAAATGCACCTGCTAAAATATACCCACTTTCTATCTTACCATTTCCCATTCTGCTTAATCTTCATTGTCTTTTGTTCCATCTCTCTCACCATCTTTCTAGACTCATATTAGAACCTTGCAAAAATTTCTAAAATCAAACTTTAGATCTTGGTAAGAACAACTACAAAATATGCTTTTGAAGAATTGCATGTATAGATATGCTAGTTGTTTGAGCCAAAGCACAAATGGCATGCCCCATTGTCGAGGTAAACATGTTTGTCTTGCCATTGAGGTGAGTAACTTAGCGATCATTAACTCGCCCAGGATAAACCGCTTAGTGAGCGACTAATGAGACGATTGCCGGCTGCTCATTGCTGTTCGTCCAAAGGGCTACCAAATTCAACCTAAATGTTTGCCAAAGGTGGATCTTGCTTTTATGTACTATGGAGCTTCACCATTTCCAAAATATTAATACGACGCAGTTAGAGATTTTTCAGATGTTTCTTTTTTTTGAGTGTCAAATGTGACATTGTCTTATTTCAAGGCTAGCGTGAAAATTTTGTGTATATGTATGTGTATATATATATATATATCTATACATATCCTAATCCTAATCCTAACATAATAAAAGAGCTGGTTGTGGTCCCATTGTCGTTCCTCTCCACGTCGCTAATTTGTCGTTTTCTGTGTCCTTTCATTTTTTTTTCCTTCTCTCTGTCTTCCTTCTCTGCTAGTATATGCAAGTCCCCATTTCTCCTCCAGATTTGCGACCAACTCATTTCCTCTTTCGCCATGGTAGTTTTCCACCACAAAATTCGACAACGGGCCCTTCCTGACCCTAATTCCTTTCTCCACCTCGAGCCCTCCTCTCAAACCCAGCTCTCTGTCTCTCTTCTGCACCAGTTCCTCTGGCTCCAAAACCCAAAATTCGTCGACATTGCATCTCTACTCCTGTGAGTTTTCATTCTATTATCTTATTATTATTGTCCAACGATTTCCTAAGTGTTCTTGGGTTTGAAGCTCAATTAGTGGTTTTGTGCATCAGTGTTGATTTTTGTTGTTTCGAGCCAAATCTATGGCTATTTCTACAAGTCGTTGGAAGTCCCATACCATTCTTGATTTGTGGGTAACGTGTTTGCATTTCTATTTCTCTATATTTTGTTCATTTTTATTGATTTGCCTGGTCATACTTGCAGGTTGTTGAACCCATTTT